>VZTG01004164.1:61954-72788 GCA_013397845.1 Melanocharis versteri
GGCCGGGGCGGGCAGGAAGCGCCGCCGCCCCCGGGCCCGCCCCGCCCGCGGCACCGCCCCCGCTGCGCTCCGCTCCGCTCCGCCCGCCGCTATTGTGTGCGGACACACGGACACACGGGCACACGGAGCGGCCCGAGGCACGGCGAGCAGCCGCTGCGCAGCCTGGCCCTGCACGCACACCCCAACAACACCACCCTGTGCCCCGGAGCGTTGTCCGAACGCTGCTGGAGCTCTGGGGCTGTGCCCATTCCCTGTTCAGTGCCCCACCACCCACCGGGGGAAGAACCTTTCCCAAACACGCAACCTAAGCCTCCCCTGACACAGCTCCAGCCGTTCCCTTGGCTCCTGTGCCTGCTCACGGAGAGCAGAGATCGGAGCTGCCCCTCCGCTGCCCCTCGGGGGGATGTTGAAGACCACAGTGAGGTCTCCTCCAGGCTGAACACACCAAGTGACCTCAGCCACTCCTCGTAAGAGTTTCCATCTAGACCTTTCCCCATCCTCGTGGCTTCCTTTGTACACTCCCTGAAAGCTTCACGTCACTTTTATATTGTGATGCTCAGCACCGCTCAAAACATTCAAAGCGAGAACGCCCCAGAGCAGAGCAGGACAATCCCCTCCCTCGCCTGGCAGGTGATGCTGTGCCTGGTGTCCCCCAGGACAGCCCTGGGCCCTCTGCAGGAGGAGCCACCTGGAGAGCTGTGGAAGCACCCGCAGGAGTCAGCCCCATCAAAACCAACCTGCCGAGCCACTGCAGCGAAATGGGTTTATAGCAATGTACACCAGCCCAGGATTCACCTCCTTTTTTGCTGGCCAAATGCTGAAAATCAGTGAAAGCGTGGCAAGAACTGATCATGACCAACTGCACATAGGCAGGGTATTAAAGGAGATCCCTGTATATCATGTTCTGCTTAAAACCAAAATGTACCTCACGTGATCTTCCAGAGCTCAGGCTATCCCAATAGGAAATATCCACAGACCTCTACTGCTCTGCCAAGCTGGAAATAATGGTCACTGTGGAAAGAGCAGACTAAAGACATTTCAGTTCTTTCCCCCAAATACAACTCTGATTTTGCTGTGTTTCAGCATTTTACCACATGATAAAAGACGTTGACCACATTCAGAGGTGTCTTTTGCTGAAGGCTTTAGTGCCTGGAATCACAGTGTGGAATTTCAACTCCTAAAACAGTTTAGCTTTAAACATTCCACAACCTTTACAGCAAAGCATGAACGCATCACCTTTGTGCATGTGTCCCCATTCAAAAGCCCGTAAAAGGATCCCAAAATGCTGCTAAAAAGAAAGACTTAATGCAGTCTTGTTTTGGAAGATCTATTAGAGGATTAGTAATGGCAGTAACACAGTCAGCTCTGCAGTGGAACCAGTCTTTGCATCAGAGAGACAAAGCTCTTGTTCTGAAATGGGCTAAGCAACACCAGCTTCTCCTCACCCCGTCCCTGTAATCAGGGCAAATCCCCAGTCTAAACAAGGCCGAGAGATAACAAACTGGTCCTTCAGTTGGGACATATTTGTGTACAAACAATCCTACCCTGCCTTTCTCACAATCCACCTCCTCCTCCAGCTTTTGCATAGGGAGCGCTGGAATCCTCCCCCAGTGAGGTCATTCCTGTCCTGAACTCCCGAGGAGGACAATCTCCCAGTGACAGCTTCCACTTGGCTCCTGGTCATTACCTTGTAATTTCAAAATGGAGCGAAACAAAAAAACTGAATGCAGCTGTCACGGTGTGTCCACAGCTGATTTCATACATAAAGGCCTGATCATGCAGATATGAAGCCCACTAAGCAGTCCCAATTTGGTAAGGTTTGGGCCTAAGATATCACCAGTTTCCAAAAAGAACTGAAAGTGCAAAAACTGGCCACATGTCAAATCCTTGCACTGTGAAATTTGGCCTTCATGTGAGGAGAGATGGCATGATTCAGCCATTACCTTTTAATCACTCTGTAAAAATAAATCCTTTCCGACATTCCCAACTCCTAACATTGAAAAGGAAGACTTGGACAAAAATTCAGGAAGTTGAATTACAGAAATCCCAAATGCAGCCTCTATAAACATCTATTTTTCCCCCCTCATAACCAACATTCATTCACTGGAACGATTTAATGGAAGAAATGCAGAAACACATGTAAACAGCTCATTAACATCCCATAACCTTACAGTTTGAAATGCCAAAGGAAAAAAAAAAAAAAAAGGCAGTGCAGAAGCAGCTACTGAAGCCCACATTCGCTGGATGCTGTGGGGCAGCGTTGTGAGGGAAATGCACAGCTAGAGCGAGGGAAAGAGTAATAAACTGTGCTTCAGTCACACATCCTGTCTCCCTCCCACATGCTCAAAGAAAATATGGGAGTAAAGAGAGGAGGCAGAGTCATCAGGAAAGCACAACTATTGCTTCATGCAGGCACTGGGGAGCAGCGAGCCTTGCCCGAAGCGTGTTAACCTCGGCTCCTCTGCTGCCTATTCCAGGAGCACTGCTCGTGTTCAACCCACACAACTGGAGATACCAGCCTTATCGGGACTGCAAAAGAACAAAGCTGCACAAAACCCAAACTCTCTTCCTTCAAATACTCTCCCCCTGTATCCTCCCTTCGCCCAGCTCCCCGCCCAGCGCGGTGCTCAGGAGCTCCAGCACACATCTGAACGGCTGCCAGCGGAGGAAGCGAGCAGTTTCCATACACACATCACGCCACAATGTGGGAATTCAGGAAACAACACAAGAAAGGGGTTCCTAGTAACTGTTCCAGCGTGCTCGGGCCAATTTATGCAATCACACAAAGGTCACGGTGGTTGTGCTAAAAAGCACAAAAGATAAGCGTTCCAACGGCAACTAGTTCAAAGTAGGAGAATAAATCTCGGCCTTAGGAAAACCTGGAGTTGCTCCACCTACAATTTTTTAAGAGGTTGTCCTTCACATTCTTTAAAATTCCTCCATCTTAAAGTTCCTCCCTCCAGGAATGGCCGTAACTCTGCCGCCCTTTGTCCGCAGCAGCTGGAGCTCAGGAAGCTGCTGATATTATCCCTCCTGTACAGACACACCACAGCTCAGCTCAGCATCCACTCAGCACAGTGCACAGGGCCCTGAATTAATTTCCGTGCATCTCTGATCTCGGGCCAGTTTAACAGAGCTTTTCTTCTTGCACATAAAAATAAAGCGTCAGCAGGGCTCAGAAGTGGCATTTAGCTCTTGGGGCCAGACAGAACGTCCCCACCAAAGTGAGGTGTTCTTTGTCTATAAAATAAATAATTGGGCAAATAATGACCCTAGAGTAAACAGACAGTAATACAAGTAGTCAAAAAACCTAAGAAGAGGAGCTGAGCATGTTTGCCAGGAATGTGAGCAGGAGCAAGGAACAGGAATTTCTGAAAAGGTAGAGTGTATTTCTTGTCATAGAAGCCAAAGTCGGAATCCCAGAATGGTTTGGATTGCAAGGGACCTTAAAGCTCATCTCATTCCATGCCCCTGCCTTGGGCAGGGACACCTTCCACAATCCCAGGTTGCTCCAAGCTCCATCCAGCCTGGGCTTGGACACTTCCAGGTCAGTTTGGCAGATACTCATTGAAGAAAAGGAAGTAAGCGAACCAACGCATTTGGGAATACAGATCGAAACAAGACAAAAAGATCTCAAAACCTTGTAAAAATCACAAGAAATGCATGGAGAAGGCACCAAGGTACAGGAGGGACGAGTGGCTGGTCCAAAGTCAGGCTGGGTGTTCATTCTGCACTTGCAGAGGCCCTGCCTTGCTGCCCACATGCACAGTGAGCATTGACATGCAGTACTGCAGCTTGTGCTGCTCTTTTACCACCTGGTTTTAGCACCCAGCACCTTCAGGGTGGCCATGGCCATCTTTAAGTCATATGCAGAGATTTGGTGTTGCTGCCACGTCCAGCCCTGAGCTGTAACAAAGCCTGAAAGGCTCCCTCGGGTGCTGCTGACTGGAGAGCAACTACAATTTCTGAGGGGAAACAGAGTCAGACACACAAGAGATTGAGGCATGAAGTACACGAGTTATTATTCACCCAGATGGCAACAACAGCTATTCACAGACCAACAGCACCAGAAATTACCACCATCAAACTTGACATGCGTGGAATTGCTAGAAAAATTCGACTTCTCAAAACACACGAGCAGGAGCAGTTACACACTACTTCTTTCTCTGGCCTTCACTAAGCAACTGCTGTGTCTTTCCACACAAATGTATTATTTTACCAATTCTACACAATAAAACTTTGACGACCATGTAACTTCTGGGAGGGAAGTAACTGATACAGAAACTTCTGCACAGCCAACTTCATGTCCTGTCTCTACTGTGATTTACACTGTAATGCAGCCCCAGCTCATCTAAGATTTTTCGTGCTGCTGCACGTGAAGAGTTTTAAAAGTCTGTCAGTCTGGGAGGTGCCTCTAATGGATTGTAACTCAAGTGCAGCACGGTTCCTGGGGTGAAGAAAAGGCCTGCAAGGAAGGGGGAGAAAAGGAACAGCTTACCACAGTGAAATGTAATATTGAGGTCAGCAGTGACATGTCACCCGTGAGGTGATTGATCAGGTACCACCTGTAAGGAGAATTATTCTAACTGCTGAACCTTGGCCCCTCTCTATGCAGAACTGCAGAAGAGAGCCGTGTATCCAGGAGAGTGATAAACAACTGCCAACTATGGAAAAACAAATGTTTCAGCTTTGCCCTAAACGCATTCACACCTCAGTGCCCTACAGTTAAATGTAGTTTGGGCAAAATAACGTTAGTCTGGACAACTAATTTCCTTACAAAACACTGTTCTTCTCCCAAAGATGGACCTGTAAGCCTTTAACTGATGTCCATTGTACGTTAACAACCTTGATGTAGGAAAGTTGACCACTCCCTTGCTTCTCTGCACTCTTACCTCTCAAGTCTCTTTAAAAAGAGATGTGTCTTTAAAATCTGCTGGAATTAATTGAAAGATTCCCTCAACTTCCAGTGGATGTGGACCAGACTGAACTGTAAAAGTAAGGTATGGAGGCATTGAACTTCAGTACAGTATTTGTTTGCTCTCAAGGACTAAAGATTGTATGAAATTACAAGAGTACAAGATGTACAGCAGGTTCTGCAGCAAAAACCAGACTTGCCAATCCTGATATTTCAATGACCATAAAGCCTAAGTGGGGGCAACCATGGCTGATTTGATACCAAAGAGCCCAACCTCCTCAAAGCCTCCAAGCCTTAAAACGGTGTAGCTGTATTGATAAATACCACGGGGACGGGGGAGCAGGGGTGCTCTTTGATTTAAAGCTCTTGCAACTCATTTTTAATGCTGATGTCAGAAGCAGACTCCGCAGTGAGAAATGAAAGAGGCCCAACCAACAGCAGTCTCTGGCTGGGAACAAGCTTGCATTGCCTGGGAAGGGTAAAGGCATGGTCTCAGTGAAATACTGAGTGCCATGTGCATGCAAGAGCTCTGCTGACTGCAGGAGCAAAACCATCCTCCCCTGCTCCAGAGAAGCTGTACTGAAGAGTAACCAGCTTATTCTGAACATGAAATGAAAGAAGAGAAATGAAAGGAGAAAAAAATATTAGGTACAAAAAACATATTGAAACGAAATAGATTAATTTGTCTTAAATAACTGCTTCCAAAAGTGTCAATTAGAATTTTTATGAATACATAGATGTGCTCCTAAAAACAATCTTTCCCCTGTAGTAAGCAACAAAAAGACTGATAATTAGAGCGAGCAAGATATCAGCTTACAGGTAATTGATTAACATTTCATTTTCATGTAAATGAAAAACTAAAAATAGAAATATGGAACAAAGTCTGATTAGATTTTACAATCAATTTCAGAAGCTGCTGCCAGATTCTGGAAGAGCACCAGCACTCTCTGCTGGTGATCTTTGTTCAACAGTTATCAAGAGAAAAACGAAGGATGAAAATGCATTATGTTCTTGATATGAAATGCCATTTTTGTTTCAAACTGATGATTAATTAGATCTCTAACAATTTGGCAAACAGCAACTCTAGGAGCTAGTTATGCTTTTGGAAACAACACAGTCTTTACTAAGAACTGCATTTACTCTGGGCAATCATCACTCACTGGAATAAATTTCACTGTCTCAAATAAACATCTGATGCAAATGCTTCTCTCAGCAGAAAGCACTTCTGTGGTGCTGCAACACAAAGACAGGCTGGTGTGAGAAACTCCCATGATGCCAGATCCCTTGGCTCCACCCTGACTTTCCATCAATTTTTGGGCTATGCCAAGAAAAACAGCTCTCCTTAAAAAAGTCCTAGCACAGCTCCAACACCTTCCCCGACGGGAGCCACAGTGGGAATGCTGCTATGTTTTCATCAAAGCAAACCTGCTCCCAGCCCTGTCTCTGTTCCACCCTTTGCCAGGAAGCTGGAAAAGCTTTGATTCCCTCTCCCCAGGATGCACCCAAGCCGTCTCTCCTGGATTGCCTTACACACCTGAGCCAGAGCTTGCACAGGGGCAAAGAGGCAGCAAAATTAAACCCCAAGCCAAGCACCTCAGTGCCAGCTGTCCCAGCTCCCAAACCGGGCTCGGATCAGGCACCAGGAAAAAGGGTTAAAAATGGGCAAATTGAATCCATGTGCAGCTCGTGGAAGTGTGGGAAACAAAAGAGACAATGTTAAGGACAGAGTATTCATTAGCAAAGGGCTCAAGTTTCTTGGCTTCTGCCATCTGCTTCCCAAAGGCCATTTTTCAAGGTAGCTTTTTGTTCTTCAGTTTTGAATGTAGCTGAGGAAAGACATCCTACTCCTTCTTAGCTAATGAACTAAAGCTCAGTGCACCTTCAATGGCTTAAAATATTTCGTCTTTTCAATTCCCTGGGGACGAGAAGGGAATGCAAGGTCAGAGATGGGGTTTTTCTCCTGGGATTTGCATCAGAACTCTACCTGACACAGCTAACCCAAAGACCTCAGGCACCTCCATAAATATTCATTTACGCTATGGTATTAAATACCTTAAGAAATCCAGTGTTTACAAAAAAAAATACACAAGACTTCATAATGCAGTAGATATCTGCATATTATGTGTAGCAAGATATACAGCCCTTTTGACTATTTTCCTTTATGAAGTAAAAATTGGGAAGAACAGCTCCTGAATTAGAGAAACAGCTCAGAGCCCTAAAAAGAACACACAGTGGTAAAAATAAGTGAGTTTTAACACAGTCGTAAGTCAGAGTCAGGAATAATTGTTCTAACGCATTCTGCTCCTGACAAATCTCAAATTTAGAAGAGCTTCACATCTGCTGAGAGTCCCAAGGAACTTTTCAAGCATTCAGGGATCACTGACACTTGGCAGAGTGGGACAGAGTGACAGCCAAATGCCAAGCACAGCTCTGAAACGCTGCATGAGGAACAGACATTCCTGCCTAAGGGGGCAGAGCAAGTTTCCTGCTGTAGAGAGGGACAAGAATTTTCAAAGCTGAAGTTTTCTACTTTTCAAGGAATTTTAATGTTGTGGACATGACAGGATCCAGCCAGAGACCAGCGATCTACAAGGGATGAGAAGATGCTCAAAGCCTTGAGAACCTGAGCACCTATAGGAAATTAACATGATTACTTTTTTAATATTATTAACTATACATGCCAGACTGCTCTTAAATATTCCCTTCCCACATTCCTACCCACACCTTTACCTTCGTGCCATAGGAATTCCATATTCAGCTCTGCCCCTTGATCATTAATGCAGACTCCTGAGCTGCAGACTTCAAAGCAAGGCAGGATTAAGAGTCACAGGCTCAGGACAGCGTCAAACTCTCCCTGTGCAGGAACCTCCACCTCGTGTTCGACTCCACAAATGACTCCTTCTATCAAGACTGGGAAATTCTGGGATTTATGTGGAGCTTCCCACAGATTAAGTTAAGAAGGGAGCCCAACAGTGCCTCATCTCCTTCCGAACACTGGTAAACGAAAGGAAACAGGAATGTCTCCTGAGGTAAGGGAAAGAAAGATGTGAGCACTCCGCAAATGCACAAGGGAAGAAACTAAAGGCTTCATTGTGTGGAAATGCACTTCTCTGGGAAGGCTCTTCTCTTCTCCCTCCCCTAAGCAGCACATGAGAATGTTCTTAGGGAACCCATCATCACCTACAACCCTGGTGGTGGTTTAGTTCTTATTCCTGACTTTTCTGTTTTTCCCTGTCCCTCTCCCTCATTCTGCTGCTCAAAATGCCTGCACTCCCAGCTTCCTCATTTCTGCAGGTCCTCCTCTGCCATGTGCAGCACATTCCCAGTAGCACCAGCATTACTGGGAGCTCCAGCCATGCCTCATTACTCAGAGCTTCCAGCAATGAGACTGAACTACAGTTAATACAACACAAATGAAGAGATTACAGCACAGATATATCAAGATACAGGTCTGTCCAAGACCCTAAGGGACTTACGGACTCATTTCAATGTAACTTGCAATCAGCATCCCTTTGAGCTACATTTGAAAATTACACCAACTTGGCCAAGATTAAGCCCTATCAGGCTGAAAGGCAGTCTGGGCTTTTTCAGCTTTATTTGTAGCTGCCCTTACATCACCAACTTACGAGGAAATTACACACCACCAGAGTAACACAGGTGCAGTTCCTTTAGTGATAAGAAAGCTGCTACAGGTCACCAGACTCAGGAATTTTCACCAACAACATGGTCTACACCTGCTCTGAGTTAGACACTGCAACAGCACAGTGGGAGAAACTCTTGTAGGGACACACAGCCTCATGATCCCTCAAAAACACTGGGCTAAAGTGATGGTAGATGCTGTTACAGAGCAGAGATTTACTTGCTGAGAAGGTGAACTGCAAAGCCAAGCTCAGAAATTTCCCTGCCTAACGAGAAGGTTGCAATTAGGACATCGCTGAGCGCTGGGTAACCACAGATCGGAGCAAAAACATTCCCACAGAATAACTCAGATGTGACAGCAGGTACCTGGAATGAGAACAAGGATTTCATCCACGTAGTCCTGCTGCTGAATTATGTGGATAAACAGTGGTCCTGATGTAGCCAGATCCCTGCAGGACATGCAGGTGTCGGGATACACAGACCCAGTTTAGCACAAGCCAACTAAATCCCCAAACAGGAAAGCCCATGTCCAACTTCAATGAAATTTGACAAAGAGCTCAGAGCAAGTTTCAGGTCAGAAATCTACTTAGGTCGTGGATGAAATGGATCCAGGCCACAACCTTTTTTTGTATCTTCTGGACTCCAGTTTGAGCAATGCTTCTGATTTCCAAACCCTATTTCTGCTAAAAAAACTCCATCATTTCTATGCCCAACCCTGCTCAGCTCAGGCTGGACATTTTGATAAACACAAGACCTTTATTCAAATGACAAGGAACTTCAACAGAACACTCTCCAGGCTGCTTTTGGTCACTGAGACTCCCTCCCTTGGATCCTGCTCATGGAATTACCTGTCCTTGGGGCAGACAGGTCAGGAGAGGGGAGATTTGTGGGTTAGTGGGATAGTGTTCTGATCGGGGAGATTACGTTACAAGGCTGTGCCTTTGGACACCGCTTTCTTCAGTGTGGTGCTTCAGTTTACAACTGGGGATTTCTCCTAATTAGATTGTACTCTTAATTATTTATGGCCTATATTATCTGTAAAGGCTGCCCAAAACCTAAGCCTTGCTAAGGATAATTGGAATAATCATATTTTTCCCTCTTTTGTAAAGCACCTTGAGCCTTGCTGACGAGAAATGCTAGGATGTGATCAGGTGCTTAATGAAAAATTATCATTAGAAAGCGGAATAAAAATGAAAAATTAACTAAAACATAATTTTCTGTTTTATACTGCATTGGGGCTGAATTAAGAACCATTTATCAGAGGCGACACTGAAAATTTTAACCTGAAAACTGAGTGGAGATCTTCTTTACGCATGTCCTGGTGGGAGAGTGCAGGTGAGGATGCCGAGGACCAGAGTCTGGGCCTGGATGTCTCGAGAAGTCCAAACAGCCCCCCAGGAGCCTGAAAAGTGGCAGTGCTGGTCTGTCCCACCACGTGCAGCCAGCCCCTGGCTGGTGCCAGCACCAAGAAAAGCAGTGGGTGTTTAACATCACCCCAGCTCCTGTGTCCACCACAGCTCCTCCACACCGAAGATTTGGCTTTCCAGCCTTCACCTTCCTCAAAAAGTATCCTGGCATTGAGGCAGATGGGATTTGAGCTGCTTAGACCATGTGGTAGAAGTCACGGTGAATATTTATGGCCCTGCCTGACTCAGTCTGTGAAATAAGTGTGTATTCCCTCACACCGTACCGGGGATGGCCAAACCAAGGCACGAATGCAAAGCTTTTAACCCTTCGGGGATTATCACCCACCGAATTTGCTCTCTCAGAGATCAAAGCAGGAGGATTTGGAGACGTTTCTGTTAAATTCAGAGCTGGGGCAGGTGCGGGTGAGCTCCTGCGGGTGTCTGGGGCCGGCGAGAGGAGCAGGGCAGAGCAGCGACCATCTCTGGCAGCTGGGGCAGAGGCTGTGGGTAACAAAACACCCCCGGCACTACCCGAACCTGACAACGGAGCCGAGGAGGGGCCGGACAGAGGAGCAGGGAAGGCTCCCACACAGCCCCAGCAGCCGCCGAGCCTCGCCGCCTCNCCGTGGGGAACTTTCAGCAGGCGGCTGCAACTACGGCGCCCGGCATCCCCCGGCGGGGCGGCGAGCGGTGCCGGCCGGGAGCTGTAGTTCCGCGCGGGCGGGGGAGCCGCCGGCGCCTGCGGGGAGAGCGCCTCGGCCGAGGGGAATCGCGGAAACACCGGGGCTGGAAAAGACCTCTGAGGGAACGGAGCCCAGCTTGTGAGTGATCCCCGCCTTGTCAGCTAGACCAGAGCGCTGAGCGCCGCGTCCAG
>VZTG01004164.1:73153-138647 GCA_013397845.1 Melanocharis versteri
CCCTCCGCAGAGCCCCCGAGCAGCGCGGGCTGAGCCCCACACCCGCCCCACGCCGCCCGGGGAAGGAGGAGGAGACCCCCGTGAGGGCAGCGGGGAGCCCCGGCCGCCCTGCCCCGCCTCGGGGGCCCGTCCCGGGCGGTGCTTGAGGGGACAGCGCCGGCCTTTCCCCGCGCCGGGCGCCGGCCTCGCCCCGCGGCCGCGCCCTCAGCCCGCGCAGCGCCCTTACCCCGCGGGCGCCGNCGTCCAGTCAGCCTTTCAACACCTCCCGGGATGGTGGGGGGTGTTGAAGGTGGTGGGACTCCGCCACCTCCCTGGGCAGCGCCGCCCAAGGTTTAACTGCCTTCCGTGTGGAGAAATTCTTCCTAATATCCAACCTGAACCTCCCCTGTCCTATCACCGGTTGCTTGGGAGCAGACCCCGACACCCACCATCCTGTCAGGAAATTCTGGAGAGCCAGAAGGTTCCCCCTGAGCCTCCTTTTCTCCAGGCTGAGCCCCTTTCCCAGCTCCCTCAGCCGCTCCTGGTGCTCCAGACCCTTCCCCAGCTCCGTTCCCTTCTCTGGACTCGCTCCAGCTCCTCAATGTCTGTCCTGTCATGAGGGGCCCAGAGCTGCACACAGGATTTGAGGAGTGGCCTCACCAGTGCCCAGTCAGGGGACAGTCACTGCCCTGGTCCTGCTGGCCACACCATGGCTGGGACAGGCCAGGTGCTACTGGCCTCTTGCCCACCTGGGCACACCTGGCTCATGTTCAGCTCTGTTGGCCAGCACCCCCAGGGCCTTTCCCTCCAGGCACTTTCCAGCTTCTCTGCCCCAGCCTGAGGATGTTGTGGCCAAGCAATTTGAGCTCTTTACTTTTTGTTTCACCTGGCTCTTATTATCAGCCCCCTGAGCCTGCTGTATCTATTACCTTCATCACGAGCTTTCTGCAACAGCTTTGCTTCTAATTTTTCTTCCACAGTGTTTCTGACAGGGAACATTCCTTGCCCCAGAAAGATTCTCAACAAAAGCAATAAAAATGTAAAAGCCAAACTGTCAAAGTATTAACAGGCAAAGCTTAAAGAAAGCCCCTGGAAATTCTGTCACTGAAAAACTCAGCTGCTGGCCATCAAGTGTTCAGCTCCTGTGGTCTCATGTTTAGATGTTCCATCCATTTTTATTTACAAGTAAAATCTATTTTTATTTAAAGCTGAGTATCTCTCTGGCCCTGCTGTGCAATGTTTGCTGTGTTGAACACAGAAGAGTGCATAAAACAAGCCATGTGGAAACAAAAGGACATTTTAGAGATGGGAGTAGGAAGCATCCAAAGTCAGGTGGAAAAATGCTTTTAAGCAGAGACATCTGTGTTTACAGAGCACTATTACTGCTTGCTGTATTTAATTACAGATAGCTTTGTTTTGTTGCTTTTGATGGAGAGAGGAAAAAGCCAGCAGAGGTAGTGGCCACACACCAACCTTCCACTGTAAACACTCAGAAAGGAGGGCTGGGGGAGAGTCTGTTATTGCTCCATGGGAATCCAGCAGCACAGGGGCACAAGACTGACACAAAAATGGGCTGTGCTGTCACGAGGCCTTGTTTGCCAGAGCCAGACAAGGAGGATCTGTTACAAGATGTGGTGGAATGTTTGTTTTTGTAGTACTGGATTTCCAAAATCCGTGGTCTTTTTGTGGCTGACAAGCCCCCTCCTTTCTTTGCCTCGTTCCTGCAGCTGTCGGAGGTCTGCACCCCTGCCTGGAAAACATGAGCACAGCAAAAATGTGCATCATTCATGTGCCATCAGACAATGCTTGGGAGAGTTACAAAGCAGGGGAGGAAGAGGAGACCACAGTGCTGCAGTAATTTGCATTATTTCTTTCTTTGCAATAGTCACTTTCAGCTTTAAACTGTAATAAGTGTGTATTTCATAGCAGCTTTACCACACTTCAGCAGAGTTGGGTTTTAATTCACACCCCCTCATGACCAGGTAAAATTTGGCAGAGTATGTCTGTTATAACACATGCTTTCATTTCGGTTTGGTAGTATTTCATATATAGAAATTAACTGAAAAGCAGAATCCGTGTTGTGAGCTGTTGCTTACCTCAGGAATTCCCTCTGTGGTTCATCCTGAATGTTTTGTGCAATGCAGAACCTCCTGGGAACACCACGGCTGGGGATTGCACTGAGAAACAAACCAGGCCATGGCTGCCCACACCACTCACTTTTCCTGGATCCAGCAGGAAGATCCACAAGCAGTTCAGCTGGAGCAGTGCCTCTCCTCAGAGCAGAGCTGTGACTGCTGCTATAACCCAAAGCCGAGGCCAGGCTGAGGCTGGAGAATGCCAGGCTTGGTTTAGAGCCACCCTGTGCTCACATTTGGGCCCTGCAGCGAGCACAGGAACCAGCACAGGGCAGCCCATGTGGAAATGCAGCTCCAGGCACTGGAACCACCTTGCTGGGCCTTCACTGACAGTACTACTATGCTACTTTCAGTGCTTTTAGGACCACAGACTTGAACAGAGGCACACTGCAATTCTGTGTGCTTGGGACTTCATTTTTACCTGCCTCAGTCTTCAAAATGCCCCCTGTATTGACATTAAACACATTAGTGAGGCAAGTTCTCTAGATGGCAAGCAGTTGAACTTGCATTTTTCTTACTTGACTTGCACATTCAAAATTTAATCTTACTTTATTATGGAAGTGTTAACGTAACAGCACATCTGTGGCAATTTACTTCCTTACCAACCAAGCTCACTTTGATGACTGGGTGCTTATAGAGCCACTGGACAAACATAAAAGGAGATTTAGAAATATTACAATTAGAGCAAATAGGAAAAATAGCTCAGATTCCAGATGCTAGAAGATATTTTAATGCAGACCATTCTAAAATATTGAAATAAGGACAACATACAAACCGGGAGCACTTGAAATATGTTTATTCAGCAGCTATTACAACCAATCTCCAAAAAACTGGAGTCCCCTCTGGTTTGTGAACCGTGTCAAGTGATGAAAATGCCTCTAGGATGGAAGCTGGACAGTGCACTCCTTTCTGAGATATACATCTAACAGGGATTAATCTCTTTGAAAAGGCAAAATATAAATATATACACTCTAAATTCACAACAACAGTTTCAACTCACTACGTTAATTCAAGTGGGGTAACAGTGGACAAACCCACATCATGTAAACTGCAGTCGGAAAAATCTCTGCTCTCTGCTGCTCCAAGGTCCCGTTCCGGTTTACATTCTGGGATCTGCCTCTGGCAGAGCTGGAATACGGAAGCGCTGAAGTGTTGGATCTCAGGGGCTGTGCACGGGACCGGGGTGTGGGGCTCTGCTCTCTACACGCTGCTCAAGGCATCCACACCAGGGAGAACCTTACCTGGGGGCAGATAAAACACAGCAGCAGGGTTAGGAACCCCTCTGTGCTCAAACGACTTTGCTTTAGGCTTGCAACTGCAACGCTTAAAGAGATGTAATTAAAAAAAGGAAATCAGGAGTTACAGGTTGAAAATGGAAGAGTTTGGCTCCACATTGCTCACGGTGGTTCCATGGACCTGCTCCACACAGTAAATCCACCCAGAGCACAGCTGCACTCAGATGTCAGCAGAGAGATTCCTAACACAGCCCAGCCATCAATCCTCAATTAACAGCAATAGAACATTTCTGTCCAAGTCTCTGCTCCAAACACCCAACATCCTTTTCCATTAAATTTGATGGCAAACAGATTTTTGATTGGATTTAGCAAGTTGCTGCATACTTTCTTAAATCCCTAGTGGCACATAAATAGAATTCTGGGGAGTGTGGCAGAAATTTTAAGCATTAATTAAGAGAAAAAGCCTCCTACAAGTCTCAAGTCCAACTGTGACTAAACCACCCAGGTTGAGACATTTACATGTCTCTTTCCAACTGATGGAATTAAAGAATATGCTCATTTTTGAGCACAAGGGCCCAGATTATTAAAGTACAATGATTTCTGAAGCATTTTTAGCTTTTTGTCCTACTTTAATAATGAACAGACACCACTCTGGTTTTGCCTTTCCTCAGAAAAACAACATTCTAATGCTCAAGATGTGCGGCAGGGCTGAATTGTAACACTGTTCACAACTCACTAGGTTTGCTGAGTTTTCAGGGAGTTTTTCCCCCTTTTTTCATCTTCAGCTCACTTCAAGCTTCTCTAATTAGCCAGACTTCCGTTACATTTAAAAGATCACACACACAAACCCATATTTTGGGCCAAAACTTAGACAAGTTTGTCCTTTTGAATACACAGCGTTTCCTTCGAGCCATCAGCATTCTTTCCCTTCCCCATGACTCCCTAGGCAACAGAAACAAAAGCTCTGTCTCCCATCTCACTCCTGGAAACGGCAGCTGCAAGGCAGTTTATTGAAGTTTCTCCTCTCCAGAGGAGTTGACAGCATTGGATAATTTACACACACTGGAAAACGGCAAATTACCAGAGGAAATGAAAAGTCGTTTAGAGAACACTGTAACATTGCAGGAATCCCATCAATCCTCCCCATTTTGAATTCCAAGTACCCCCGTGCAGGTTTGTCATTGAGCACTAGAGGGCTCCCCAAAACCGAGGGAATTCCGAAAGGGAAGAGGAGACTTCCGGCAAGAATTCCAGACTGTTCTGATGAGATTTCCCTAACAGAAACCAGGCATTTTAAACAGGCTGGTTGGCATGGCCTGAGGGATCAGTTACAAAATCCGGCCCACTCTTGTTTTCTATCCCAGTATTTTTGCTTTCTGGGAGAGGCAGATCGTGTTGTTCGCAGGAATATTCCATTTTCCTTCCTCTCTTCCTCTGTGAGGGCTACAGAAGAGCAGCAAGAGGAGCTTGTGGCTCCAAAGCTACATGTAACTAACTCCACATGGTGGGACAGAAAAGCCATTCCTCTGTTGTTGTGCTTTCCTGACTACCAACACGTGGTAAAGCACCCAGAACTCCAAATTTCCTCAAACAAATGAAGATAAAAGAGGATTTACCCTCTAGCAGCTCCAGGCTGGCACCACCTCCTGTGCTGACATGGCTGACTTTATCCTCAGTGTTCCACTTGGCACAGCAAGTAGCTGTATCTCCACCACCTGCAGCACAAACAGACACAAGAAATTCAGATTTTGTCCACCTGAAGACCCACATGGAAGGGCAGAGGAGCATGTGAGGAAAGGAAAATAATTTGACCAGTATGTTTAACACAGTGCTGATCAGCAGAAGCTTCCTCTGTGCATTTAGAAAAACAGGAGCAAACACAACTACTTACCAATAATGGTGATGCAGCCTTTTCCAGTTACTTCTACCACTTTGTCCATCAGGGCTTTGGTTCCTTTGGAAAACTTGTCCCACTCAAAGACCCCAACTGGACCATTCCACACGATTTGCTTGGCCCTTCCCACAACTTCAACAAACTTCTTCACACTCTCAGGGCCGCAGTCCAGGCCCTAAGGGAAGTGAGAGAAGTCACTCACTGCTGGCCCCCAGCTCAAACCACCCATGCCCAGCCAGAAGCTTCCCCCATCAGCCCACACATGAAACAAGAGTTTCTCTGTATGCACGGGCAGATTTACCAGCAGCTGCTGCAGGAGGGTGGAGTCTGGGGTGGTATTTATCTTCCTAACACCAGTAAGTCAATTTTAAATCAATGTCAGATTCTTGAAGCCTTAGTTAGAAAACTTTGCCAACCCTACTTAAATTCCAGCCAAATAAAAGGGATTTCTACTGCATTCAGATCTGCAAGTTGGAGAGGAATTTTGCTGTTTTAATCCAAATCTCACAAAAGCTACTTTAGACTTTAAAATTCAGAGCAAACAACAGGGCTTCAATTTCATTAAACCAACAAACTCTACACAGCCTGACTGCCCTCAGAAACATTTGCCGAGGTTCACAATTACTCTTTCTACTCCTTTAGGTGTCCTACCCACCCTATTCCTTACTGCTCCTCCTGTCAAGCCCTTTCCCATCCAAACTTACCATCCAGCCAGCAGGAATGCCTGAAGCCACTGTGGCTTCCCCAGTCTGTGCGTTCTCATCAAATTTGTCAGCAGTGATGAAGTCAACAGGAAGAGTGATCTTCACACCATTCTTCTCTGCCTTGGCCATCAGGTCCTTGACAATTTTTGATCCCTCTTCATCAAACAGAGAGTTGCCAATCTAAAGGAAACGTTTGAGAAAAGTAAGAGAGGTATTTGTTTAGCTCCTGGTCATGACAAAAGAGAACATCAGCACCCAAACTGCTCAGGCAGCAATTCTGGAAAGACTTTTTTCTTAAAGCACATTTAGAGACATAGCAGCAATCTGGATTTTGCAAAGGGATTGTCAAGTCATTTCTCAGTACTCCCTACTCTTGCAGACAGCCAAGACATCCAGTGCTTGATCCCAGAACATGTAAGGGGCATTCAGACCACATTCTTCACTACAGACAGAACTGTTCTCCTCATACCTCCATGTTGTTGAGCACTTTGAGGAAGGTAAACGCCATTCCACCACCAATGATCATCTCATTGACCTTATCCAGCATGTTATTGATCAGCTGGATCTTATCCTGAACTTTGGCTCTGGCGAGAGAGAAAAGGAAAAAGAACGAATAATGAATATCATGACTATGGTGTGTCAATGCTGTTCTAGAGAATGATCCAACAAAGGAGTTGTTTGGAATATGCAGAAAGAGAATTTAGCAAATTAGCAGGCCAGCATTAAAATCCAACTTCCTAGAGCATTATTGAGCCCTCCATTTCTTCTTTTCCATTTAAATATAAACCTCATTTGGCCCTTTAGAGCCTGATTTCCCCTGACTGCCCAGCCAAGTTAATTCACCTGATGAAATGCACCTTGCAGAGCTGCAGTGCTGGACTGGGCACACACGTGATGAAAACTGGCTACGATTAAATATTTCTGCACAGGAGCAGTGACTTGGTTGTGCACCTTCCAGTCCCTTTGCACACCAGGTGCTGGGGCAGGGCAGAGCCCGTGCAGCCCCAGCAGGGCCTTGTTGCATAAGGAGAGGTCGTGTCAGTTTACAAAGCTGAGCCTGAGCACTCCTGTACCCTGAACTGAGGAGGAAAGGTCACTGACAATGTCTGGGCCATCCCGTGGCTCTAACTGCTCTCCTGGCTCATCTGGGCAAAAAACTGCTGGGGACTGTCTCAATTTGGGGAATGTAAGAGGTCAGGAGCAGCCAGATTGTACCATCACAGGAGCAGACATGTCAGTTAGCTCCTCTCTAATCCACATCTCAGATCTCAGGAGTCCGCTACACATCTGAACTGCAGGTACACTTTAAAGGAAAGCACTTGTTTAAACCAAGCCAAAACAACTTGTCATTTGTTAGGGGAGTTAGAGAAATACAGTCACAATGTTCTTGAGTCTTACCCTCCAAGAATTGCCAAGAAGGGTCTCTCTGGACTCTCTAGGGCCTTGGCAAAATAATCCAGTTCTTTCTTCATCAGGAAGCCAGCAGCCTTCTGAGGCAGATTGACACCTACCATGGAGCTGCAGAATTAAAGTAAAAAGAGAGGAAATGAAAAATTTACATGTAGAAACACCCCCACGTCTCACAGCATTGCAAAGCCAACCCTTGAGTCAGCTGCAGCACTGAGAACAGCTACCACCTGCATGAAAACACACGCAGGGGCTTTGTTTTCCTACTTTGATAAGACAGCAGCACATGCTTAATTTCTGACATTGGTTTTGCACAGAAATATTGATTTGCAAGACACTTATCTTAGCAACTAGTGATTCAAAACACTGGAGGAAAAATAAGAATAGCCAATACCAGAGATTTCTTCTTCCTAGAGGACCACTGCAGTCTGTAAGTACAGATATCTAAACACACTCCATGAGAATAACCATTCTGGAGCAATTAATCTTTTGGAAAAGAGGGCTGTTGTGACTGCAGGACAATTTATACAAGCCCTGAGCAAGTAATTTTTAGATCTTCAAAGTCTAAAAAAAGTCAGTGCAAGTCTTAAGATCTTGTTTCAGCTTTCTCCTGTTCCCAGAGACAAACCTGAAAGAGCATACACTGACAACAACTACCTCCAGTAAATCCACTACTGAGGAACAAACACAGCACAATGATAGTGGGATAAGCCCAAAAGGAAGTTCAAACTCCTTGGGGGCAATATTTGATGTGTTTCCATGGCAGATATTGTTCTGCAGCTGTGCCTGTGCAAGGGAAATGGGTACCCACCTGTGAGCTCGGTGGGCAGTGCCGAAAGCATCATTGACATAGACATCTCCCAGTTTGGAAAGAGAGGCTCTGAAAGTCTCCACTTTTGCAGGCTCAGCCTTGATCTAAAAAGAGAAAACAGGACAAGTTTGTACCCTGAGACTTGACTCTGAATTTAAGCTCTAAGTCAGCAATTTGACTTATAAACCCAAAGCAAAGAAAGGTCAGTTTGAGGAACTCAGCAGCTCATCCAGTGGGTCACTGTCTTCATTTGCTTCTTCCCAGTCCAGCAGGAGCAACAAAAAAGTTTAAATGGTTTAAATTCCACTTTAAGCTCCCCTAGACTGCTATGCAGGCCTGAAGACGGTTCCCACTTCTGAACTGCAGCACCACGAACCTTTCAGTCTCTCTCCAACAGATTTCCAGTGTTGTGTGGTGAACGCAGGCAGCACAGGAAGGGTGTGGAGAGACAAGGCAATGCTGAGATCAGACTAAACAAATTCATGCTCACTCACTGAACAAAGAGGTTTCCAAATGGTCTCCTAGAGACACAGGTAAAAGGTTGAGCTCCTGAAGGACTGATTTAGCAACTGCACTGAGGATTAACTGATGAAAAGTCTGATAAAAAGGCCTGCACACTACAACAGGCCACAGCAAAAGCAGCCAAGGCTGGAAAACCGGAGATAAGTGTAGTACGTAGTGGGCAAGAATAGGTGTATTTCTGTTAAAAGACTCTTCCAAGCATCCTACCAAATCCTCACAGGATTGCTTATGCAGTTCAGTTCTCCTTCCCACCATGAAGAGACAGCAGAGCTCACTTGGGCAGCAGGTGACAGCTCAGAGGTAGCTGACAGCCACTTGCTGTAGAGAACAGCCCAGACTGGAGCCAGGCCAGCCCATCTCCCAGGGCTTTCCTGCTCTGTCAGCTCATCATCCCACAGGAGGCCTCTGCCAGCACCCAGATGTGACACCACGGGGACAATGGCAGGAAGGCACTCCAGGAGATGGCAGAGGGGTTCAGCACAGCTTTGGGGGCCCTTTTTAGCAGAGCCTGAGCAGGAGACAAGTCCAAGGGACCACACAGATTGTAGAACAACGCTGCCAACTGCTCCTTCACTCAGCAAACTGCCTGGCTGTACAGAGACTAAGTGCTCCAGTTAGAACCAGTACCACCTGTGAGCAGAACACAAGAGGCTCTGACAGAAGGAACCACTACCACTGCAGCTGCTTTGGAAAAACACAGTTTAAGCACCAGTCAGGAACCTGCAATCCTGGACTGCATCACTGTTTCCACAGCACTGACTTTCACCTCTGGCAGGAGAGGCAGCTCTGTCACTGGCACCTCTCCTGCTGTGCTCAGTGCAGTGTGTGCTTCCATATGCACACACCCAGCTAAATCACCTGGGAATTACAGGAATGCACAAAACCACAGAATTTTTTCCCCCAATTTTAAATTCTTGCCCCACTCTTCTCCCTATCACCACACCTGCAGTGGCACACAGTTCTTGCAGTGAGTAATTCCAGATTTGCTCAATTTCCCCCTGCCATCTGCACAGGCTCACCAACTCTCTGCTGTGCTCTTAAGCTGCAGGAGTCCTGTGTCAGCCCGTAAAGGGCATCACTCCATGTCTGCATTCCCTCCAAGCACTGGATCTAAACAGAGCCAAGGCCTCTGTAAAGCCAGCGGGGTCACCATCGCTAAGAAAAGCAGCTGTCTGGAGCAAGCACTCTGCTGACCTTCAACAAAATGTCAGAGGTGCAAGGCAGCCTGGTTCTGGGTAACTACTCTGAAGAGAAGACAGGCTCAGAGGGTTTGATAATCCCTGTGCTGCAGAAATATTGGCCATGTAACCCAGAAAAGAAGCATCATTCTTATGGGCCTGGTGGCAACAAACTATCTCCAAAATGGTTTTCATTTTAGACATCCAAAAATGAAGCCTAACAAGCAGCAGTTTCTTGCACAGCTCTATTTTGTTTGTTTTTCCTTTTTCTTACAGACTACCATCACCTCTGACAGAGTCATCTATAGCCTTTCAACTTGAGCTGTTTCATCTTGGAAATTCACTGTATTCTACTCAAAACTTCTGCACAACAGTGGGACACACTGAACTAAAGATCTCTGACATCCTTTTAAGAGCAAATTCACAATCAGTGTTTTAGAGAGGCTGCTGGCTCCTTGCCAATCTGCAGCAGTGAGCAGATAAGACCAGAGCAGGCACACATGAAAGCCAGATGTGAAGTTTCACCTTGTTCCCTGAAGCATCCTTCCCTTTCCCTTCCTCTTCAACATGGAATCGGAGGTTCTCTAGCAGGATGACTGAGCCAGCAGCAGGATTAGCACAGGCCTTCTCCACCTCAGGACCAACACAATCCTTCAGGAACAACACCTCCCTGCAAACACAAGACACATGCTGGAACCTCACCAGTGACTTCCTGGTGGAAAGGAAAACCTCCAGGATCCCTGACAGGGAGGGCCTGAAGGACACCAGGCTGCTCTTGCACATTACCTGCCCAGGAGTGACTTCAGCTCCACAGCTACTGGGGCCAAGGAGAACTTGTCAGGCATGGGGACACCATCGGGGCGACCCAGGTGACTCATGAGAACCACGGACTTGGCCCCATGGTCCAAGCAGTGCTTGATGGTAGGAACAGCTGCCTTGATTCTGTAATGGCACAGAAGAACAAATTAAAAAGGACTCTGGAGTTTACCAGGCAAAAAGATTAGTATCACTTGCTCACGAGCCCTGGGAGTTGTCCCTCAAAAATGACAAAAGAAACAGAGCAGAAGAGCAGGGCAGAACAATTCCTTAAGAAAGCATCAACAAAATTCTCCATCCCAGCCTGCTTTCATACATTTCACTGTTATCTTCCAAGCAGTGTAGGACATGGAATTAAAATGCATTTTATAATCTAAATTCTGCTGATTGCTCAGCTAAGAAATGCCAGGAGACACTCAAACACTACCAGGCCTCCTGAGTTACTCTCTGATCCTGCACCAAGAGATGAGCAGTGGGCACACGGTGGTGAACAAAACTGGCACCTGCAAGTGGCAGACGAGCAGGGCAAGACATCTGGCACCACTGTTTCTAAAGCCCGGGTATTTGTGTGCTGCACTGCAACAATTATTCTAACAAAGACAACAAGTTACCACAGCCCCAGGATAAGCAGGAGGCACAGAGACTTCTGGATAGTAACAGAGACAACTTTGACACACAGCCTAAGGGAGGTGGCTGTGAAATGGTCATGGCCAACTTAGGAAGTTTAGGATCTCTAAAATAAGAGATTTTTTCCCATTTGCGTTCCACAGCAGCTACAGTGAGCAGCAGCATTGCAGTTAAGTGTAGTTTGCTAGTAACTGCAGGGGGTTTAATTAAAAATTGTTGGACTTTCTCTGACACCTTTAATATTCTGGTATGAGCAATGGCAGCTTAATCATGGTAACGTTCCAGGTACTGGGGTGAAGTCAGAGACACAGCAGACTTTGGGGCCTCCACTTGGGATAGAAATTACAGCTTACCTCTGGTTGTTGGTTATTTTATGATCTTTCATTGGAACATTGAAGTCAACCCTAAAAAAAAAAAACAAAACCAGAAGCAAAATTAAATATTCAACAAATTTATTTTATTATTTATTTAATTTTAAATATTCAACAAACGAGTGAGGGAACCTGCCAGTAAAGGTGCTGGTTAGGAAAGCAGTGTTACAATTAAGAGTAAGATGTTCAGCTCTGCCCTGTCCACAAGTTCCATTCTGAAATCAGTGTCTTATCAGCTATTTCTGCTTGTGATAACACCACAGATGGAGAACAACCACTACTAGAATAACTCAGGAAAGCTGGGCCACCAATACATCCTCCTAATGCTCAGGACCAGAGCAGCAATAATGCTGAGCAGGAAATAAACCCAGATTGAACTTTTTATTTTCAAACAACATGATTTGAGATCCCCAACGAGAAGCTTCCAAGGGAAAGAAAGCAAACCATGACAAATGACCTTGTGTTCCCTAATGAGGCTTCTAAAATACTTGGTTGGACTACTGTGGCCAGCAGGCAGTTCAAGGAAGCTTTAATTTCTGTCCTCTGCTCTAATCTCCCTGCAGCCCAGTGCTGTGGCTTATCACACTCTCCCTGGAGGACCTGACTTGGATCTTGAGGTAACTTCCTGACTCGTGCCAGCTGAAGGGCTGGAAGGGAGGAGTTCCAGCAGCCCGTGCTCCTGGCACCGCTTGTGCCCATGTGCAGGAAGCTGCGTTGCATAACCGCGGAGGCAGAAATTGCTCACTGAGCTACGGCAGGGAACACCCATGGCTGCAAAAGCTGAACGGCAGAGAGCAGAGTGTGCATCCTTCATCATTCCACACATTAAAGAACATCCGAGTTCAGCAAGCAGCGTGAATGAATCCCCCGCAGCCCACTCAGCACGTGAAACAAATGGGAAGAAGGACAAAAGCTGCCAGCAAAACAGGAGTAGCTGAGCAGAAAGAAATTAAACTGGCAGCCCCGCAGCACAGTGGTCGAGTTCTCAGACTTAGAAAGAAAAGCACCATTATCGGGCCATTATCCTAAAAGGAGAGAATAAAAGAACAGTTTGCTTTACAGAGCCATCAAAACAACAAAAGAAAGGTCCAGCTCAGCCTTCTTCCCCCCTGCAGACCACTGAAACCTGAGCTCCCCTGAATCTCTCCTCCCTATTCTCAACTTTTCCTGAAGCTTCGGCGTTAGGACCGGAAGCTAAGCACGATGTGAGTACACCAAAATTACGATGAAGATGAGCAGAAAATGAAGAGGTATCGATTTTAGTACTACTGAGGGCACGTGGTGACTCGTTTTAGAGAGGTGAGATGCAGGCAGCAGACACGGAGCCTGGCAGGTCACCTGTTGTGTTTGGGTAGCCCCTCACAGAATAGCAAATTAGATTTGTGCATTAATTAACGGAGATTTTGAGCGGGCAAACCCAGCTCATCCTTTGCCAATGGCTGCTCTCTGTAACATGACTCAGAAATGGAAAAAAACCAGTCAGATGGCCAAAAAAAAAGTCAGGTACAGACTATTACAGAGATAGAAAGTTTTTTCAGACTTAGAAAGCGCACGGAAATCCTGAGCAAGCTTCTTCAGTACCTGCTACATGGGCTGGTTTCCGATAATCAAATTTTTAAGGAACTACTTGAAAACAAGGTTGCAGAGACAAGGTAAAAAGAGCAAGTTGTCCGTCAGACTGCAACTACGAGGAGCTATACTTTTGCTATCCCTGCCTACTCACAGAGTAGGTAATACACACGGTAGCCACGTTATAGTGACCTTGAACAAACTACCCCAATAACAAAAGTACTTCAAGCAGGACATATCATGATGTACCTTGGTGCCCTTATCTCCCATGATCTGGCAACAACTCCAACACGAGGCTTTCACGCACTGATGCTTTATAAATAAGCCAAGAATGCTTATTTTAGGTTTTCTGACCAGGATGCACTGAAAACCTGCGGTGACGCCCTATCCCTGGAAGTGTCCAAGGCCGGGCTGGAAGAGGTTTGGAGCAACCTGGTCTAGCAAAAGGTGTTCCTGCCCTTGGCATGGGGGTGGAAAGAGATGAGCTTTAAGGTCCCTCCCAACCCAGGCCATTCTGTCATTCTATGATTCGATTCCTGCTGCAAAATGCTGAATTATTACTGGTATTTGGGTAGCTGGACAGAGCCGTATCTTCACTTTTTTACCGCAATGCTTATGAATTCACATTAAGGAAAAAAAAATAACTGGGAAATAAGCATTTTTTGGGGTAGTTCTCTGGAATAAAAGCACGGCAGGCTGGCTGTATTTCCCCTCAAGCCGCCTGTGGCCGACACACGTGCGAGCGGGGTGATCCAGGGCGGCAGGGCCGGGCCGGGATTTACACCCTGCCCGGCCGCCACGTCCCCCGCAGGGTTGCTGGGCCGGTTCGATGATGATGCAGGAGCCTCTCCAACACCCAGCGAGCGAAAAAAAATGAAACTAAAACCGCACAGATCGACACGCACCGGGCTCGGGCAACGGGCTGCTGCCGGGGGGCACCGGCCCGGCCCCAGCGTGGAGGACGGAGCAGGGCGGCCCCCAGCAGACGCACATTCCCGCCGGAAAGCCTCACCTCATGACGACGCGCTTGCCCTTCACGTCCACCTTGTCCAGGGTGAGTTTGTTGGAGAGAGACATGTTTGCTGCCGGCGCAAGTCGCTGCACGCTCACCCAACCCGCTCCACGTCGCCGCCTCCGCGTTCTGCCGCAGCGCCGCCCGCGCCGCCGCCACCCAGCCCACCTCGCCCCGCCCCTCCCGCCAGCGATTGGTCCGTTTTGTCCTTTCCGCCTTTCTATTGGTCGAGCCTCGTGTCCGTCAGGGGCCGTCCCGCCCCTCGGGGGCGGGGCTGCTGCGGCGGCCCCGGTCACGTCCCACACGCAGCCGCCGCTCCCTGAGGGAAGTCGGGAGTGTGCGGGGTTCCGTCCCTGAGCACCAAATTAACGGTTCCGCACCGTATCTGAGGGAAAATCACCCATAAATGGTGTCCAAACGTGTGTCGGCTGGTGGGAATCCTTCAGATGAAGGGCAGGCACCTCACAGCTGAGCCGTAGGCCTGGGGCAGGCCGAGCGTCGACCGTAAAGGACGAGACAAAACCCGGGATATTTTTAAGTGACCTACATAAATATTTCTCAAGACAACTGAGGGCAAAACAACTGTTGGAAGGGATACACCTTGCAGTAGCATGGTTTCATAGAATCACAGAATGGTTTGGGTTGGGAGGGACCTGAAACATCATCCTGTTCCATCCCGTTCCACCCCCTGCCATGGGAAGGGACACCTTCCGTTATCCCAGGTTTCTCCAAGCCCCATTCAGCCTGGCCTTGGACATTTCCGGGGATCCAGGGGCAGCCACAGCTTCTCTGGGCACCCTGTGCCCATGACTCTAACAGGGAAGAATTTTTTTCCCAATACCTAATTTAAAGCTAGTCTCTTTCAGTTTGAATCCATTCCCCCCTGTCCTGTCACTCCAGGCCCTTGTAAATAGTCTTTCTCCCTCTTTCTAGTAGATTCCCTCCAGGTACTGGAGGGCAGCAAGGCCTTCTTTTCTCCAGACTGAACAATCCCAGTTCTCCCAGCCTGTCCTCATAGAAGGAGTGCTCCATCCCTCTGATCATCTGGATGATCTCTCCAACAGCTCCATGTCCTTCTTGTGCTGGGGACCCCAGAGCTGGAGGCAGCTCTAACCCTGCCTTCTGTCAGTTCAAAGCCATTTCCCGTTGTCCTGGCACTCCCTGCCCTCATAGCGGGTTGGTGGGTGCAGTCAAAAGTCACCTGCCCCGACATACGTGCAGCCTCTAACGCGGTGCAGTGGGCTGCGCGTTGGGTGACAATAGCACAGCGCAATGGACTGTACTGGGTGAAAAAGGAGTTCATGCTCTTTTGTCTTTTGCCCATAGGATAGGCCTTTCTGTTGCTGACGGGGTTGTTTTTTTGCCACGCTCACAAAAATGTACAGACACCGCTGAGAAAGTGGTGGTGGCAAAATCAGTTCTCTGCTGACAGAAAGGTGCTGGAGAGAGTCCAGAGAAGGGCAACAGAGCTGAGGAAGGGTCTGGAGAGTCAGTCATATGAGAGGCAGCTGAGGGAGCTGGAAAGGGGCTCAGCCTGGAGAAAAGGGGGCTCAGCCTGGAGCAAAGGAGGCTCAGGGGGACCTTGTGGCTCTGCACAACTCCCTGACAGGAGGGGACAGCCTGGGAGGATTGGGCTGTGCTTCCAGGGAACAGGGACAGGAGGAGAGGGAACGGCCTCAGGTTGTGCCAAAGGAGGTTCAGGCTGGACATCAGAAAGAATTTCTCATGGAAAAGGTTGTTGAACATGGGAAGGCACTGGCCAGGGAGGTGTAGAGTCACCGTCTTTGGAGGTGTTCAAGGAACAGCTGGATGTGGCATTCAGTGCTCTGGTGTCTTTGATAAGGCAGTGATCGGTCAAAGGTCAGATTCAATGGTCTCAGAGGTCTTTTCCAACCTAAATGATTCTCTGATTCAAGTGAGCAGGCACTGACAAGAAATGAAACACAAATGTACCTGGAGAGCCAGACTAATGCACTGCTCACACGTGGGTGAAAACACCCAGCCTGAGGCAGAAGGGTGGGAGTCTCCTGCTGCAACACTTGTCAGAAAGCTCAGGAAAGCCTGGATGGGCCTCCAAGACATGTTAAAGGTGTCAATCCCAACAGCAACAAACACTGAAATACACAAGTGGGAACAAGCTGACAGGTGACATGAAATCACCTGTGAGGTGCTCACCTGTTAGGATGCCGGAGACCAGGAAACATCCCCTTATCAGTGTGCGCCGCTGTATTTTATCTTACACTGCTATAAATCTACAGTCAGGGTTCAAATTAAATTAGGTCCAGTAATGGTCTCAATGTTGACTGCAGAGTAAATCTGGGGGGTACCCAGGGGTCCCTCCTGTGACGTAGCAAATCAGACTCAACCTTGCAGTCACCAGGTGGGTCCTTGTAACCGAGAGCCCCTGAATGGTGCTTTCAGTGTCCCCTGTGGACAGGGACATTTGGAAATGTCAGTGTGCATCCAGCCTTCACCAAGGCCCGAGAGTCAAATCCTGAACTGGCCCTGAATCCAGCCTCCCCTCAGGAGCTGGGATCACCTGCACGCAGCACAGCTGGCCACAGGCACTTTTCCCTGCCAAGCCACAAGCACAAGTGACAGCTGGTGAAAAAATGCTCACCTTAGAGGTACTCCAGGTGAGGAGATAAGGAAGGGGTTCTCTGGATCCACAGGAGCTGTAACTATTTAACTGTTCTGAAATTAATCCATTTCCTTCTCTCTGTCCTACTTCATGCTGTGCTCTTTTCTCCGAAGGCAAAGGTTAAATTCCTTGATGCTGACTCAGAAAGGAAAGCTCTTCCCAGCTGCAGCCCACAACCCAGCCCTTGCAGCACCTCCTGGCTTCATTCATCAGGACAAGGCTTTAATTTCAAAAGCTCTCCTGTCACCTCCTAGGGGTAAAAAAGTGTGGAGCAGGAATGTTACAGTCTTTGGTGGCACGAACACAGGAACCTGAGCAGCCTCAGCGATTTAGGAGAGCTGTGTGCCACAGCTGAGGGAAGAGGGACAGCAGGACACTGATGAATCCCCACGTAGACAGGGCACTCAGCAATAAAGGAGTAAGCGAGCCACAAATAAAAATGACCGAGAGTACTCCACTCAATAGGACCAACTCCACTATATCCATCCCATAGGTTAGGAGAGTATTGGATGAGAAGTCTGGAGCAATCTTGGTGCACTTATAAAGATCATTGTTCTGGCAGAAGCACAGCCGTAGCTTATTCAGTGTTCTCTGGGTTTATCCTTGTTTGCTTTTTCCCCGTTTTTTTGTGAAGAACGTGAGATAGAGGAATAGGGAGGTTGTCAGATGAGAACTTGAGGTGGCAGAACACGATTCCAGATGGGATATGGCCCAGGCACCAGAATTTGTGTCTTACAAAAGGAGTTACAAAGAAAGGGGAAGAAATACAAACACACATTTGAAGCTCATTTCCATACTTGAGTCACCTCTCTGTCCTTCCCTCCCGTTGTGAAATATTTGGAATATACTGCAAATATTTAAAGAAAAAAAGCCCATGCCAACAGCTCAACCCCTGCACTTTTAAATTAACCAGAGCAGCAAAGCCAGGAGGGCAAAGGGCTGGTAATGACAAAGCCAAGGAGCTGGGGTTGGACCTGTGACCATCCTCGGAAGTCATTCCTAGGAATAGGAAGCAGCAGCTGTACTTTAGAGAGGCACAGCCCTCTCATGCATGATCCTGCTTCATTTATCCAGAAGGAACAGGACTGTGCAAGTTTCAGCAGACCACAGACTGTGGTGCTCTGGGGTGTGTTTGTGAGGCCAATGGGAGACCAATAATCTGTATTTCCGTCTGTGTCGCGTGACCTGGGCTGCAGAAACCTGCTTTTAGAACCACCCGCTGCAGTTTAAGCTCAGTTTAAGTCCCCTTAAAAACAGGCTGAAGAACAAGGTCTGAGTGCTCTGTTCTCCTTGCAGTGGGAAATGGTCAATATCCAAGCACAGGGATCATGTGGAGGAAGGATGAAGAGCATCCAGCCTGGAACTGTGGGAAAAGCTGCCTGAAATTTGAAAAACAGGCACAATCCTGGGAGAATAAAGGCAGAGATCTCCTGGCTGCTCCCTCACCTGGCCAGCGCCTGCACAGTCTCATTCCCAACACCTGCAGGGACAAAGGGCATCAGGGCTCTCCTTGCATGAAATTGAATGAGGGGCTAATTAAAAAATGCTGAAGAATCCTTCTCTGTGTCTCTTTTTCCTGCACCTGAGTGTGTGTGTGTACAGCTCTCCAAATCTCCTTAAAAACTTTATTTTAGAGATGTGTTTAATGGGATACAGACAACCCCATCTTACCTTGTCAGCAGTTTTCCTTCATGACCAAGCAGACGTGGTACAAATTCACAGCTACTATTTAAATTGTCCAGTCAACTGGAAGGAAAATAAACCTCCTAATATTGCCCATAGCCCAGTTCTGCTATCAAGGCAGATGCTGAATTTGGAATCAGAGTCTGACCTTAAGGGCTTGTCATACTGCTCTGCAGAGATGTGGTCTAAAAACGTTACTTAAAAAGGGGAAAAAAGAAAGAGCATCTTAAAAGATGATGTAGCCACACTGAACTGAAAGCATCTAGGGAGTGGTTCAAAAATCCATGCAGGAACTGCATGCTGGTAAAATGGAAAATGGACTCCATCAAGCCTGAAAAGGTGATGTTTGAGGCAGCAGCTGCAGAGACTCCAATGTTAACCTTGGCCGTGGCAGGCTGCAGGAACAGAGCATTTCTGTGCTTCTGAAGTGCCAGAGACAGTAAGTTTTAAATTAACGTGAATCCTACCATTATCTACAGTATCATTTTCCATCAGAGCCCTTAAAGGTGGTGTTCGTTCCACTGGTTTTGTCCAGTGTAGAATGAACCTGTATTTGATCAAATAATTTAACCTGTTTTTCCCTGACAAAACAGCGCTGTGGAATGTGAGAACTCTGTTTACCCCTCACATGTGGCTGCAGCCAGCGAGGGAGGTCAGGCTGCTCTACTAAACTGAGCTCAAGAAAAACTGAAACCAGGGGCTTGTAACAGAATTTACCCTGGGACAGCTCATGTTTTCACTGAGGAAACATCACTGACATGTCAGGTTTCAGGAAAGGAGAGACATTTTTAAATTCCAGGGGAGTCTTAATGGTTTTTAATTCTATATTAAACTTGATGTTTCTTGAATCACAATGATGGGTGTTGGCCAGGTGAATGCAGAGATTTTTGTTTCACACCGTAGTCCACAGGAGTTGGGGTCTCCTGGCTACTTCATCAGTTTTTGGTTTGGCTTTTTATTTACTTATAATTCAGTCAGAGCTAAAAGGAAACTTTTCCATTTGAAAGAAGGTTCACACACTCTTAACCCAAAACAACTCAAGGCCTAAATTAAACAATCCCAAATGTTTTGGTTACTATTTTTATGCAACAAACCTGCATTTTCTAAACCACGAGTGCTAAAACTGTAGGTTTCCACACCTGATGGGGCATACTAGGCCTGAGACAGTCCAAGAGGATGAAATTACAGGGCTGTAGCTTAAGGAAAAGCAAAATTCATCTTGGAAACGCTTGGATACAACTTGAACCTGACTGTGCTCAGTAACACCCAGTGACACAACAAGGGTTAATTGGCAGAAACCAAAATATGGGAAATTTCATCCTACCACAAGAAACCCCTTTTTTACTGGAAAAGCCTCCCCAAAAGGTGTGGAGATGTTACAAACCTCAGTCCTGGGGGAGCAGCTCTGGCTCTGCTGGGCCAGGTTTGGGTTGTGTGACCTCCAGCAGCCTCTGGTTTTCCCCATTTTTGAACACAGGGATGCTCCTACACGAGATTATTGCACAATTTCCCAACTTGCACCAGCCCCACTTGCCCCCAGCCCTGCAGTTCCATACAAGCTCAGTGTTTGCTTAAGGCTGTGTTTAGCAAAGCTGGAACTACACCTAAACCCCAATCCTTGGCCTTTTGCTGAGACAGCAACGAATATTTAAAGGAGATGAAAGAACACGATTTAAAACAGCCTTTGAATGCTACATTTTTATTACAGAGTCTATAATTGCCATTAGAATGATGGAGGCACAGTCTTAAAAGAATAGGAAACGTGAGACAACATGTTTTGAGATGCAAAGAACTCTAACAGCCCTGCATTAACATTCCAACCACTGTTTGCTTCTCCATTCTTCATCACTAAAACTGAATAACAAAAATTCTCCAGTTTAAAACATTTTGTTGGAAGTTCTAAGCAAAACAAACAAACAAACGAACAAACAAGCGTAGTTTTAATAAATAAAAGTGTTTTCTTGCTTCCATTGTGTTCTGGCAACTTCACAATCTTTTTTTTTTTTGTATAAAATTTCAAGTGTTTTAAACTCTTTTAAAAGTTTAAGTAAGTTTGGTAAGATTCAAAGAGCAACTTTTAAAGCCTGAAGCATATGTACTTTTTTATTAAATAGAGCACAGGTTTATAAATAGCTAGATACAGAAAACAATAAAACAGACGAAGGAGTAATACAATATTGTTTGTAACTGAGTGTTTCCAAGTGATACTTTAAATTTCTGAATCCAAACTGCCTCCACAACAGGAGCAACCTATTTACATATTAAAACATTTACATTTGGGAAAACATTGAGCTCCCACACATGATTCCACTTGCACTGTACATTCAAACTGAAAAGGATTTTGGTTCTCCAACGTAAAGCACCTTTTGTAATATTTTAATCACAAGATAAACATCCTAGAAGTCATTACCTCACCCTTGGGGAGTGCTGGACAGAGAATCTGCTTTCAAAAATCTGAGTTTATCACAACCACCTTGCCTCCACTCCCCCTTGGGCTCAGTTATTTCCTCTTCCCAGAGCCTGATTCTCTGGCTCTCACATCCCTCCCAGCCAGCAGCTGCTGTTCCTTATTCCCTGATAAAGATCATCCTGCACCTCTTTAAATGTTCGGAAAACATTTAAAAACATTCCAAACCTCTGGGTTTGGAAAAAGCCTTATTTTGCTGTACCTGGATCAAATGCTGAGTATCACAGAAAATGATAAAGCCTAGAAAAACACCTGTGTTGGGAAAAAGTTGGAGGTAAAGCCATAAACATTCAACCTACATAGCATTTGGACAACAAAAATATATTTGGAAATTGTTTAACAAATTCTTTATGCTGCTTTATCTACCAACCAGGGATTCAACCCTGAATTTCCTGCAGTAGGAGGGTGATGTGTCATTTCCATGCCATCCACTCCAGCACTGAAACTCCCATCTGATGGAGTGACTGAGACCAGCCACAGCACAGACAAATATGTAAACACCTCCCTTTCACCTGCACAACCGTGCCAAGAACACGGAGGAGGAGGGTGAAAAACAAGACAGCTGAAATCTCTGCATGATTGTGAAGCACTAAAACCCATCCTAACACGACCAAACAGCTTTGGGTAATGATCTGCTTTGTAAGAACAGCTCTGCTGCTGCAAACTGGGAACAAAAGCTCATGGAATGGCTGTGCAGTGATGTATCTCAGCATGTAACACTATGTATTACATACAGCTGTCATCTGATTTATAAAAATACTCTATACTCATGTAGAGATATTAAGAACCCAAATCTCGCTACAGAAGTATTTTGTTTCTTGAAGCAGCAGCAGCACGTGATGCTGCTCTTCTCACTGCAATCCAGGTACCCTGATTTCCTAACAACACATCCCCCAGCACAGCTCTTCTGCTCTCACACAACGGGATTTTTCTGGTGGTTCTCAGATAAAATGCAAGAGCTGTTTACTCAGGATTTTTTACATACACAATCTATGCCCTGACACCAGGCTTTGAGTTAAAAAGCAGAACATTAGAGAGAATCTCTTTGTCTTCACCAAACTGAGTATTTCTCCTCTACAAGCACAACTGGCACACATTTACACCATGGACTGCACTTCATAATGAAATTCAACATTATTGAGCCCAGCAATTGCTGCCAACAACTGCCTCAGCAGCAGATAGGCAGAGCAAGGGTCAGTGAGGAACAAACACGTAACCAGCTACTGGCTGATGAGCATCTCTTTGTCACTGAGGATATTTTTGATATTAATGATTTCAGGATCAAAAGCTTCATTTAGATATTGCAGTTCAGTAACAAATGAATTCTGAATTCACGATGCCTGGATCTGCACAGACCAAGCAAAGGGGGTTTGGATCAACCAATGCAGTGATGCTGGGCCATTCCTCGAATACAGACACTTTTCTTTACAGGCAAAGCCTGAACTGCAAAGATTTGAAAAGCAGTCTGTGACAAACTCCCCTGGCTCATTTGAGGAGTGCCAGTAGATTCTGGTAGTGAGCACTAACTGCACTGCTCCTTCCTAAAGCTGAACACTTTGGCTAACACCACCTCACACTGATACTGCATTCAGGTGTTGCAGGAGGTTTTGGCTTAGGAGAGGCTGGGAAGGAGCAAACCTCCCAACCCAGACAACCTTCAGGCAGAGTCTGAGGGCAGGAGAGTCCTGGGGCAGGATGTGCAGAGCTCAGTGTGGGTACAGCCCCAAACCTCCCTGTTTTCCACCGCGCAGGAATCCGGATCCCACGGAGATGATTTGAAGCCTGGAGCGTGAAAAGCTGGAACCAGATGCTGACAACAAGAAAAGGCATTTGAGAGGATCCATTTCTAGCAGAAAGTAGGCTGTGGAAGTGAAAGGGTTCTGAAGTAAGGCACATCTCTCTGCAAACAGAACCATCAGGATTTTGCAGATGCAAATTCACAATTTTTTAGCACAGTACTGAACTCCACTATGCATAAAATAGCCTGCTATAAGGCTGGGAAATCAGTTTCTCCTTCCTTAGTTCCCTTAATTGTATTTTGACAATTTGCCAAAATAAATGCTATACTGCAAGCTCCATGGAATGGGAACACAGCTCTGTCTGTGAGCATCAACTGCCCCGCACCAGATATTTTTGGTAAGTCTAGATTAAAAACCACAAAAGACCCTGGAAAGTCACTGCAGAAACTATCTCTACACTGAAGAAGAAATGCATCTAAAAGACCTCCACAAGGACCAGGACATGCTCAGACCTCACGACAGCTGTTTTGGTTGTGTTTTTTGCTTGGGAGTTTTTTTGTTTTGCCGGAGTGGGAGGAGCGAGTCTTTCATAAGGCTGTGTCATCATCTTCTCCAAAATCCCCCACCAGAAGTGAGTGTTTGTCGGGCTCGCTGAGGACGATGCTGTTCACTGAGCGCTTGTCTGAGAAGAGGGAGTTGATGGAGGCTCTGCTGTAGGTGATGATTCGATCCATCAGGCTCAGCTTGGGGGAGCCGCTCCCGCTCTCGTCGATCCCCACGTGGACGCTGACCTCGGACGGGCTTTTGTGCCTCAGCTGGCCACGGGCACGGAACTCCAGCTTCTCAGAGCTTGGCTTCTGGTACCTGGGGAAGGAAAAACCAGAATATATCAATACCTCTGAAGCTGAAGTACACTGAAAGATGGATAGAAACTGATTATGCGCAAGTCAGAGGCATTTACAATTTGACCGACAAGATTTCTCACTAATACACAAAGGCCTCTGTGGAATTTCCCATTCTGAACCCTTCTGATTTGTACATCTCTTCACATTAGAAATTACATTTTTAAATACTGCTGTCTGCTTAACACAGACTTGCCTGAACTGTTCTTCAAAATCTCTCACAGTCCCACATTTATTTTCTGCCAGTCAAAGTAAAAGACCAGAGCTTCAAATCCAAGTTACGAACCACAAGACTGTTCCTACTCACATCTTTAAGAGCAAAGAAGAAAGCACAACAGAGACTGAGGAGGCAGCCATGGCTGCAGATCCCATCCAGGGCTGCAACACCAAACCAATGGGCAGGAAGACACCTAGAAAATTACACCAGCAGTAAGTTCAGAGCAGGAACACTGCATTATTCGTATATTGATAGATACAATTTCACATGGACTGTGTTAGTTTGAGTTGTTTTTTGATTCGTTAGTAAATGGGGTTTTAGTTTAAATGGCCAATATTTAATACATAAGGATTTGTGGTTTATCTCAACTAGAACCTCAGTCTGAAACTCAGAGGTGGCATGTCCTGCCTAACCTGCAATAAAACTTCTTGTTCACAGGATCAGGCTCTTTCAATAAACCTTTTCTCTTGAAGTTATTTTGATGTGCTGAGCACATCCATAGTAGCCACAGTGTGGGAGGAGGACAGCTCACAAATATTCCACTGCAACATCCCCAGGCAGAGAATTCTGCCCTTACTGACAGCCAGAAATAAAGACAATGGAAACTCTCCCACACAACAGCAAATCCCTGCAATCTTCTACTCACTGTGCCCAATGCAATTAGTGCAGGCAGCACTCACACACCTGCAGCTATGGGAACTCCAATGAGATTATAAATTAGAGCAAAGACAAAGTTGATCCGGATCCTCTTCACGGTTTTTCTGGATAAATCTATGCTTGCTACCACATCCATCAGGTCATCCTGCAAGTTAAAATGTTTATTGGAGCAGTGAGAGAGACAGAAAGCACACATGGTGTCAGCACAGTCCTGTTTCACAGCTCACTACAGGGCTCTGGGTGTAACAGGCTAATCACAGCAAGCCCTCTGGAGGCTGCTCTGGTCAGTGCCAATCCATCATAATCCAAATAACATCCACAGCACCTCAGGACAGCTCCAAACACTGACCACAGTCTGCCAGGGTGTTGCTGATGTGTAAGAAGAAGTGCCTGTAACCCTGGTTGTGCGTTAATGCCGTGGTGTATTACCCAAATGTAATTTACGTTTGCCAAAGGACAGGCCACTTTGTCCTCCTTTGCCCAATCTCAAACTTTATTACCCCAAAATGTGCAGCACCCAGAAAGCTTGGAAGTTTCCTTCATGGAATAATCACTGCACTAAACACAGTGAAGACAATCCCTGCTCCAGTTCTCCAGCTTATGGAGCTTGTGCAGCCCTGCATGACCCAACACACCCTGGGCCTTCTGACCCCTCCTAGCAGCTCCCTTTCACTCTGGTTTCTTACCCTGATGAGAACCACATCGGCTGCCTCGATGGCCACATCCGTGCCCGTGCCAATGGCAATGCCCACGTTGGCCATGGCCAGGGCTGGGGAGTCGTTGATGCCATCTCCAACCATGGCCACCCGCTTGCCTTCGTCCTGGAGCTGCTTCACTTTGGCCACTTTGTGCGAGGGGAGAACCTCTGCGAACACTTTGGTGATGCCAACCTGCACAGAGGGAGAGGACACAACTGTGCTGCAGCTTTTCCAGCAGCTGTCAAAGCTCCTGCCTGGAATGATGTGGCCAGGAAGAGTGAAACCCATATCATCACTCACAAGCTAAAGAGCAAACCCAGCTGATGATACGAAAACAGCTCTGAAGGCACAGCTGATGTTACTTCCATTCAAAAACTTCTTGCATTCCCTCTTTATTCCAAATTTTTTTTCCATTACCATCATTCACAACACACCAGCCACCAGCAATATGAAGATGCCACAGCACCCTTCCTGCTGAACCCAGCTCCAGCCCCAGGCACAGGACACCAGCCCACCTGGGAGGCGATGGACCGGGCTGTTTTGCTGTTGTCACCAGTCATGAGGACAACTTCTAACCCCATGCTCTTCAAAGTGTACACTGCCAGCTCAGCCTCTGGCTTCACAGTATCTGCAATAGCTATCAAGCCACAGAGCACTCCTGAAAACAGAGAGACAGTGTTTGTAATGAAGAACTTTGTTAATTTAGGAAAAAAAAGTAACTTTTCCCCCCAGTAAGACCAGTTCCAGAATCAGTTCAGACTGACAGGAGAAAGTGGGATGGTAACAGGTGTCAGGGCAGCAAGGTTTAAAGCAATACAGAGCATGGAGTGTACAACCACAATGAAACAAAAATTCCTTTTTTCTCCTTTCTCCCCTTTTGCTTTCTTTGAAGTCTTTGCATTGTATTATTATGCCCAACTCTCCTGTCAGCTAAGAAAGGCAAGAACAGCCTTTCCCATACGAAAGTGCTGTAAAACTGATTAATTACTTCTTTTCATCCCATTACTCTGCTTCAGGTGTAGCTGCTATGACATCCCTACTAATTAATTTCTATTTATGTGATGTTTTAGGTGCTATGTAGTGGCAATCAAAGTGAATAAAGCAGCAGCCCTGAACTCACCATCCACAGCTGCCAGAACAGCCGTGCGGCCTCTCCGCTCGTGCTCCATCATGGCTTTGTCAACCTCATTCCTCACCAGGAGGCCATTCCTGGTCATCCATTCCCTGTTCCCGATGAGAACTGAGTATTTCTGGGAGGTCACAGTAGCTGAAGGAAGAAAACACAATGCTACCATCACGTGGATAACCAGGGAGCTTCCCTGCAGCTCATCCCAGCCTGGCTCTCCCTGTAGGCACTGGAACAGCACTGCAGGGAATCCAAACTGAAACAAAGAATTCCTCAATACTTTCTGCCCCACCAATCTCTTCATGTGTCCTTCACAAGAAAGACACCAACATTGTCAGAGGGCCAAAAACCACAGGTCAAAGGACAGTAAAGGACAGAGGCACCTTCTCAGGGCTTCTGATTTCTACGAACAGCCCAATGGAGTTGAAAGACCTAATGATGAGCTGTTCTTGAGTGAAAACTAATCAGTTATGCAAATACATATAATTTTGGCTAGCAAATGGTAACTTGGGATGAAGCAAAGTAAAGCCAGAGAGAGCTGACAGACAACTCCTGTCTGATTTTCCAGTCCCATATTCAACATGCAACTTGAAATTGCGTTTCATTTAAATGTTCTGAGTGATGTGTGAGCACGAAATAAACTAATGAGCAACTATTTAATGTGTCCCTTGATGTCAGCCCAGTTCTCCTAGGCAGAAATAAGTGACCTCATTCCTAAGGATCCTAAAGACACAGAAGCAAAAATCGCCCATTTTATTCTCTAACCCAGAATTAACTTACTTGGTAGTTCAGCATCAATGATCAAAGCAGGCTGCACTGATTCGTCTGCACTCTCCTCAATTTTCACAAGTGTCACATTTTTAACATTGTTTTCTTCCACCATTCTGTTTTTCCTGTAGAGTAATGCTTCAATATTGCTGACTTTGCAACTAATGCCACAGCCTGGAACTACCTGGAAATCTGTACACGTCCCAAGGGTTTCGGAGTTCAGCTCCTAGAAAAAAAGGATGGAAACTGATGAAATTTTTAAATATACACGAACAGTCTCGTGGTATTTATGAAGTCCTGCAAGAGAGGTTCTGCCACGGGGGAGAGATGGCTGTGTGTGGGAGCCCCTCACCTTTTTGCAGTACTTTGTGATTGCTGCTCCCAGGGGGTGCTCGCTGTTGCTCTCCGCTGTCCCCACGATCGCCAGCATCTTGTGACGAGGGAGGAGATTCCCCTCCACCAGGAACTTCACCTGCATCACCTCTGGAGTGCCGTGGGTGATGGTCCCCGTTTTGTCAAACACAACCACCTTCACCTGCAGGAAAAGCAGGAAGATTTCAGCCATTGAACCGAGCACGGAGGTGTGGATCCCTTGGCAAAGCACCCACTTTAACCCAACTCCCAACCCCGCAGCGATGACCTAACACGGAACATCCCCAGCTGGACGGGACCCATCAGCACATCCCACCACCTGCCCCAACAACAGCTGGCAAAACGCCACCAACACCAGGCTGGGCACCCCCAAGGGCTCACCTTGTGTGCCATCTCCAGGGGCTCCCCGCCCTTGATGAGGATGCCGTTCTGGGCGCCCACGCCCGTGCCCACCATGACGGCCGTGGGGGTGGCCAGGCCCAGGGAGCAGGGACAGGCGATGCACAGCACCGTGATGGAGGCCTGGAAGGCGAAGCGGATGATCACCTCTGCTGCTGAAATGCTCTTGTTGTAGCCCTGGGCACAGAGGGGAGTTGGGCACGGAAGAAAGTGAGCAAGAGGAATAACACGTTCAGCCACACGTTGCCTCAGATGTTAGAAACGTCTGCTAAGTATTAATATTCGCGTAAAGCACAGGCAAAGTATGCAAAACCTAAGATGGATGATTAAATTAATGATTAATTAACCAACTCCTGTTCTACACTGCATCTACCCTCGATTGTTTTATTTATAGGACATTTTCCTAAACAAGACGATGTCACTGTTTGTGGCAGTAAGGAGCTAAGGACTACGCCAAGCAGTGTAGGAAGCAGAAGTGTGACAGATTTTATTTTGATTCTAACTTTTATACAGAGATATATACATAATAGTGATTAGACAGTGTCGTCCCACCCCCCGGGGTGATTGGCTGAAGCCTTACAGCTCCAGTTAGCAAAACATAAAATTAGAAAAAGAGTAAAAATGTTCCAGTTTATCTTTGTTTTCCTACACGGTTCGTAAGACGGAGAAAATTCTTAGGACTGCAAGTCCACAAGACACCACGTGCTACAACTCTTTAATGATGCACTGTAATAAAAGATACCCTATCAAAATACAGAGTAAGGAGAAAAAAAAAAAAGCAGATATGAAGATGGCTTTCCTGGAAACGAAGAAATTCTAATAGAAGTAGTTTTGAAACAAGAAACCCTGTGATCTAAGCAACCCTTAAGTCCAAGTTGGGATCCTGACCCTCCTCTGGAATTTGTAATGAAGATGAATTCCACTGATTCCCAAGATGAATTTACACAGAGCTACATACATAATTGGAGCTTGTGACAGGAGGGACTTTTTTTCCCACAGAGGAGGGATGGACCGTGGGAAATTTTTGATGTTTAATATTTACTTCTTTTAATTAACTTTTTTAAAAAATTCTAACTTACAGGAGTTGATTAATTACTGTGGATTCTCTTTAAGTATAAATGCAGGAGTGATACAGTATAAAAAATACATAATGTAAAAAATGTAATAACAAGAGCAGTAATAGTCAGCAACTGCCTGCAAGGGTAATCCAGAAAGGGAACCAGCAGTCTAATAGAATTGTAAGGCTGTTCATTAAATATTTCAGAAGGTGTTTCAGGAGATTTACTTACCAGAAAGTATTTTTCCACTATTTCAAAATCCACAAACCCAATTATAATCCAGGCAAAAAGGGTAACCACAGAGACAGCCACAATAAAAGGAACGAAGTAGCCACTAAGTTTGTCTGCAAATTGCTGGATGGGAGCCTGGGAAGGAGAAACATCACTCAGCACCATCATGTCTGTGTCTGAAGGCACAGAAGAGAAGAATCACAGCTGCTGCTTGCAGCACACTTGGCTTGCCACATTTCATAATTCCAGATTTACTTAATAAGAGGATGAGACTTGGCTCAGCAGACAGGATTAAAGTCCTTATTCAGCAAGATGCTCCATTATGCAGCTGCAATGCAAATCCAAGCAGTCTCAGCCACCCCTGCAGTGATTTGGTGTGCTGGTGCCTGCATGAGACAGCAAACCTCAAGTGCTAAATTTGATGATACTCTACCTTTGAGGTCTGGGCCTCCTCCACGAGTTTAACGATCTGGGACAGAGTGGTATCAGCTCCCACGTGGGTGGCCTGGATCAGAAGGGACCCGTTCTGGTTGATGGAGCCTGCAATGACTGTATTGCCAGGCTTTTTGGTCACAGGCATGGCCTCACCTGGGGAAAGGGCAGCAACAGACACAACACTGGTGAAAAAAGCACCTTTGGGGCAGCTGCCAACTCCTAACGAGGGAGAACATCAGCTCTGACTCCCGTCTGCTCATCTGTTTAAAGGACAACATTTCACACTTGGAAAATGCAACTGCTGACCTGTGATGAGAGACTCGTCCACCATGGAGTGTCCTTCAATAACACGGCCATCCACTGGGAATTTGCCTCCTGGGACCACTTTGACAATGTCACCTCGCTGAACCAGTTCCACATCCACTTGCTCCTCACTGGAATGGTGCAAATGTTTTGTAAGAGACTGGAACTGGAGCGACCCAGGCAAAGGAGCTGGCACTACACACAAAGCACAACCCCACTGGCTGGCATCAGTGCATACCAAAATGATCACAAGGAAGCCATAGTGCTCTCTGAAATGGCCTATTTCATCATAATTTTATTTCCTTTCCAGTTAAGAAAATCCACTAATTGTCTAATCAAAGAAAAAAATCAGCAATAAACCAATAAACCAAAGCAGAGCAGTGTTAATTCTCCTGTATTTTAATATTTTTGTCTGCCAGCAAATCTGAAGTTATTTGCTTCATAGGTCTATAGAATAGTAAAATTTGTCTGTAAATTAAGCATATTAACAACAAAAAAGGAACAACAGAAAAAGCAAATGACAAAGCAAGATACCTTAAAAGAACGTTATCAGGGCCCAAGGTAACAATAGTAGCTTCAGTAGCTTGTAATGAAATTAGTCTTGCCAGTGCTTCTGAGGTTTTACCCTAGAATAATAATTTTCATATTTTTCTGACTATACTATTGAAAAAAAAAAAGCTGGGTAAATGACAACTGCGTGTGTTGCAATTTACCCTTTCAAGACAACACTTTCTGCAAACAGACCGATATTAAATCAAACTTTGATTAGTTCAGTTACTAAAGGTGATTTTACAGAAGGTTAAAAGACCCCAGGCAAAGCTTTTGCACGGGGTGTTTTCACAAGGTTCACTACATTCTGAAACGACCCTCAGTGCCTTGGTTTCTGCTTCCCTCACCTTGGCCACGTGCTCCAGCCAGCGGCCCAGCGAGATGAACACGAACAGCATCGGTGGGGTGTCGAAGAAGGTGACAGGGTTCACCTTGGCCCTCTCAGCCATTGCCACCAGGAGGATGATGAAGGAGTAGAGGAAGGCAATGGATGTTGCCAGCACCACGAGCACGTCCATGTTGGCCGTGCTGTGCCTCAGTGCTCTGGAGGCCTGGATGTAGAAGTGCCACCCCCCGAACACCTGCAATGGCATTTCACACATCTCTGACACACAGCAGCAGCTTTCCCGGCTCATTTGTGGTATTTGCCTCTCTCCCTGAACAAAATCCCAGCTCTAACTGGGGCTATGGTCTTCCCACAGCACTCTTAGGTATTCCCAGTGCCCTCCCAGTGGGATTCAGGAACTGCCTCAGGTGCACAGCTCCTCTTTGCTTTAATCTGGGCCCCTGAGAGGCCCCAGCACCCACTATTTTGGCAACAGCAGAAGCACTTAAGAACCTTAAAAGCATAATTACATTCATTTTTCAAACTTCATTTCTTCATCGCCTTCCATTTCAAGCATTTAACCCCACCAAAGCAGGAGTTGCCATCACCCCACTCACCTGTACAGGGACACAGAGTAAGAACGACAGGAAATTCATGACAGACAGTCCTGGGAGGAGCTGGTATTCCAGAACCATGGAGGAGTGCAGGGCCTCCATCTCCTCACTGCTCATGTTGTGATGTGCGTGGGCATCCGAGAGCTGGCTGTCCATCACCATCATGTAAATCATCAGCCCCATGACAGGGATACAGAACACCAGGCTCACCACAAAAGACCTTTTCCACCTCAGATTTAAAAAGAGAAAATAAAAAGGAGAAAAATCTGTATTGCGGTCAAGTGCTGGAGAATATTTTAACCAGCAAGTCTGCACAGTCACACAAAAAATCATAAATTGATGGTTGAGTAGCAAAGAACAATCAGGGATTTTTATGGAATCTTAGTATGTTCAGGAATACTTACTGCCTGATTTCTTGTTTGTGATCCAGATGACTGGCAGATCTGTCCTTTTTGACTAAGGAAATAGTAAAACCTAAATCCTAAGGGAAAAAAGCACAATAATAAAAAAGAGAACAGTCGGTTCTAAAATGCACTTTGTGCCCAGTTATTGCCAAATTACTGATGGTTACCTTTGAATAACTTTATTAACATTTCTGATATGAAATGTTATTGTTGTTTAGTTACTGTTGTCTGTTACTACTGTTTAGTTACCTTGCAAAGGTAGAAAAACAATCTGATGTAGAAATTAACCTTTCTGGAATAAAATGCTACTCTAAAACGTGGCTTTCCAAAATGGTTGTTCCTAAAGCACAGAGATAGAGAAACCGAAGGACAAGGCTGAGAAACTTATTTCACCTCTTGCCTGCTACCGTACTTTATTTTTAAATAAATGTGCTTTATTTTTCTACAAATCTATAGCTGGTATCTCCCAGTCTACCATGACCTGGCTTTCACAGTATTTATTTTTAAAAACTTAGGCGAAGTGGTAACAGAGCATTTTTGAGCCAGAACACACAAATGAGCTGCAGAAACCTGCACTGAGGAGAAAGCAGATGGAAGGAGAGAGACCTATTTTTTTTGCTTTAACAGCTTTTCCTTCTCTTTCTGGGGTGTGTAACTCTTCCAAGGGCGCTGGATATTTTAGGAGACCTGGTGCCTACGTGAAACTCACCTTGATCACTTGGATGACATCTCGAGGACCAATGGCCTCGGGGTCATACTTGATGTGGGCTTTGTTGGTTGCAAGAGCTACGGAGCAGTACAAAACACCATTGGTCTTCATGAGGGTGGATTCTATCTTGTGCACACAGGAGGCACAGGTCATCCCCCTGACCTGTGAAATAGAGGTTCCTTCCTGTTAGCAAACCCACAGGTTAGTTGGTAAATGCATTTTAACAAGTAGGAAAAGTGCTTGTGACTACGCTGCAAATATTTATTTTGCTTTAATCTGGGGTGTGAAGCAGTGAGATGGATCTTTCTAGTTAAGGATGAGAGCACTGTAGAATAAGTAGTTTGGGCTGGAAGGGACCTTAAAAAGCATCTAGTTCCAACCCCTGCCATGGGCAGGGGTGCTCCCACAAAACCATGTCGCTCAGGGCCCCCTCCAACCCTTCTAGAGGAAGCACAGCACAGGGACAAGGTAATTAAGCCCTGCTAAAGCTCGGTTGGATGTTCAGTCTCAGAGCTGGGGGGCACTGAGCTGTACTCAGCTTCAAAAAGGCAAAAAAAAGTAAATTCGGGCAACAGGAAGAGCAAAGAGAAAAATACAGGAGTATTTCTCTGCATTTTCACTTTAGTAGTAGTGAGTCAGTGCAGTTTGCAGGACAAGACAAAATCTGTGATACATACCTGATGTACCCTTATACTTCATTTTTTATAAATTAAGCTCTGTTACAAGATTAAACTCTAGGAAGTGCACACTAACGCAAGCACATCCAGTGGATAAAATAACAAAAGCTGAGGGTGGCTGGGTTTAATGATCAGCTTACAACAAGTTCCAGAATCCCATCTCCTTCCCCACAGTTCTCCATCACAGTGGCTCCGAAGCCCAGCTCCCGAATGAGCTCTGCAATGGCTGCAGGGTGAATGACAGCAGGGTTGTACCTCACTTCTGCCTTCCCTGCCATGAGGGCAACAAGGATCGAGTGGATTCCTAGGGAATAAAATGTGTGAGTGGCAGATCAGGCTTAGGAAATGTCCTGCATTTATTGTAGCATGAGGGCACAACACAAGTTACTGAAATTGGGAAAGCTGCCGTGTTGCACATAAAGAAAAACATCCACGTTTGGAAGCTACACCAGTGCCTCAGTGCAGGTGTGACAGATGAAAGCATCACTCCACATGAGCAGCATGCCTTTAACAGTCTAATTACAAACTTTCTGTCCATGCTGTATTAAAAATGATCTATTTCTACTTAAAAGAAGTTCTTCTAAAAGACAGCGCTGCGTATTTCTCTGATCTGCATTTACCATTTCTGGAAGCCTTTTTTAAGGGGAACCTGCATGAGAAAGGGCAGATCTAACAGTGCAATCCTACTGGGCACTGAGAGGATTTACTCATCCATTTTCTAGGATGAAAATAATTAAAATCCAGGCTAACTTGAAACCCGTCCATCTTCATTACAATAATTAAACACAGTCTGCATTAATGACTCTGTTACATCACAGTCACGCAGCCGTTTGTTCCTGCAAATATAATCACAGACACCAGTGCCCTGACTGGCAGAGCTAAAATTAACCTGTGTCCCTTTAATCCACTCACACTGTCCCTTCTCACAGCTCCCTAAAGCACTCATCTGCTTCTGCCTTTCAGCTGCACACCTGGGCACCTCCCTCCAGTAGGACAGAGCTGTTTTACCTCCAGAAGGATCCCCTATTTGATCCCTATATTCTTTGGAGCACTCAGCTGCTGCTTTTGCAACAGCAGTGTCTGGGCAGCACATCCATACAGGAGCAAGGAGAGCAACCCTGCTCCCACCCTATGGGCCCGAGGTGAGCAGGAACACCTGTCCTGACAGCCCATCCCTCAAAAACACTGCAAAAGCCAGATGGATTCTCCAAAACAAATGCTTGGAAACGTAACAGCCCACACTGACACACATCTCACCATCCTCCCTTCTCAGGTTCCTCTCGATGTTGGCCACGCACGAGGCACACGTCATTCCTGTCACCTGGACGTAGCACTTGGAGATGGTCTTGCTCTCCTGCCTGCCAAGGTGGGCTAGTGGCACTTTGGAGGGTGGCTCAGGCTTGTGAGAGCCCAGCTGTGCTTCAGGGCAGGGCTGAGCTTTGGCCACAGGGAGCTCTGCCTTTGCTGGAAAGGAGATTGCAGTTTGTGACACTGTGAACAGCCACTGCAGGGAGGGGTGAGCTGCTGTGACACTGCTGTTCATTTAGACTGAAAATGAAAATGGTGATTGTACACACCTTGCCAAGCTGATCCATCCACCTGTCAGTTATGAGTCAGCAAAAGAAAACAAGACAAAGGTGGGCCACTGATTAACTTACTAGTTTGTTACTAGTTTTCATTTTGCCTTTCCTCATTGTCGTTGTTCTGTTGCACGTCCTTTGTCCTCTCCTGTAGCTGTAAGCAAAACCTCTGCATTGCAATCCTAGTTTTACACACAGTTTTATTGACTTTATCTGGAGCACAAAGCTGAACTTGTAAGCAAGTCCATGCTTCATAAGCAAAATCAGTGTTTTTAACCTCAGACAGAGGCTCTGGAACTACAGGCCACTGCTCCTTACAGCAATCAGGGGATGCTCTGTTTTTGCAAGAACAGGGTGAAAGGGATGAAATGTGAGCACCCAACCAGCTGCTGACAAAAATAGCATTTATCTGACATATTTATATTGCCAGACACCTCAATCATTTGAATCAACCTGATGTATGAAAGGCTGTGCACTTTATCTTTAACGATCTCATCAGCAGTAAAGATATAAAACTTCTCTTGGCAAGCACGGAGTGTACGCCAGCTGCTAAATTTCATCTTGGGTGGTACCAAATCCTGAAACTGCACAAACCTTGTAAACTTAAAAATGTTTCAGATGTTATTACCTGGAAAAGATACATCAAACCCCATGTCCTCTATTGCAGACCTCAAGTCTTCCGGGCTTGTCTGCAGCGGGTCGTACTCTATAGTCCCATTTCCATTTGGGAGAGAGACATGGACAGACTTCACACCTGCCTTTTGGGACAGCACTCCCTCGATGGACTGCACACAGGAGCTGCAGGTCATGCCCTCAATATTGATCACAACAACTTGAGTGAGGGGCTGGCTGGGATCCTTGGAAGCAGGGTGAGATTTCAGTGGAGACGCCAGCACGGGGAAAAGTGCCACGTTCTCGTGCTCCTCAGGAAGGCTGACCCTGAACCTCTCTGGGGACACGTTCTCCACGGCTTTCCTCAGCTTTTCTAGGTTAATTAAGCTTGGGTTGTAGTTTATAGCAGCAGATTTGTTCTCTAAAGAAACCACGACGCTCGTCACTGCTGGCAGGGCTGATATGGTGCTCTGGATGTTGAGGACACAGGAATTGCAGTGCATCCCCTCAACTCTGAACACAACTGTCTTTGTGCCAGGCCCGCTGGAGTTTCCTCTCTGTGATGCCTCAGAGCTTCTGGGCTGAGCATTCCTCAGCCTCTCCAGGTCAATCCCACTGAGCTTCAGGGGTCTAGGCTGCTTTTTGAAGGCTGCTGTGAAACCCGCCGCTTCAATTTGCTGTTTTATTTCTTCTGCTGTAATTAGAGGAGGCTGGTAGACAACAACAGCTTCCTTATTGTCCAGGGACACTGGAAATGACACAATAAAATAAGTGTGTGTCACTGCCCTAAGCATAATAAGCACATCACAGGATCTTGTCAAAGCTTTCCAGCAACACTTTAAATGGTCAGAAACGTAACTGCAACAGAGAGGAGAATTCATTGGTTTGGTATAGATCAAACAACTTAGCTCTTCAACCAGTTTTTGTCTAGTACTACAACAATTTTCAACTTCTCAAATTTTTGCTCTTTCCCCGGGATTTTCACAAATGGCATCACTTCTAACTGAATTTATCCTTGTTTTGGGGTCTATTGCAATACACTTATCCCAAAGCTAACTATATCAGTAAGCTGCTCTTGCCTTTTAGATACAATTACAAATATGCCAATACAAATTTTTAATTGGACAGAAAAGATGAACTACTATTAATTACACTTTCAAAAAGACATCTGTTATTAGAGATTTCTATAACTAGTAATAAAATTATGGAACACAACTACTCCAAGCTCCCTACCAAATGCAAAACAACCACTGAACGCCATCACACATGTAACAGCAACATCCTTCCCACAATGTGGGCTCCTTTCTTCACTTCTAGCCCACATTAAAATCATAATTAAATACCCAGTGCCACAAAGTCACTGTCACACACAGCTATCTCATCTAAAACCTGCAACACCATCAGAGAACAAACAGCACAGCCAACCTCAATTTACATAAAAACTCGCTAGGGTTGTACCTCTAAGCTGTCGAAATCCTTGCAATTTGCCAGCTGCAATTTGCATAAAAACACACTAAGGTTTTACCTCTAACCCTCTGAATTCCCTGCAGCTTGCCAAGCTTGCCCTCGATGGTGCTGGTGCAGGAGTGACAGGTCATGCCGTCGACTTTCAGGCGCAGCACAGCGCTGCTCGCCTGGCACCAGCTGGAATCCTCCAGAGTTCCAGGCGTTACCTCTGGCACAGAGATGTTCAAATCTACTCCTGGGACCATCTGGGTTATCTGCCTGCCACTGGTGATGGAAGGGATGAAAGTCACCACCGCGGTTCTCTGGTCAGAGGACACTTTCACGTCCACGATCCCTTTGTTCCTCAGCAGCGTGGCACAAATCTGCCTGGGCGTGAGGGCTGCCTGGGCAGGGAGGGTGAGGAAAATTGTGTCAGGTAGAACAGGTTGTGGGTTTGAATCAGCCAGGGTGGCATCGAATCCCATGTCACAGATGGCTTCCTGCAGAGTCACTGGGGTTTGCAGCTCGGAGTCGTAGATGACAACAGCGTTCTTGTCCTCCAGAGAGACCTCGAGAGGATAAACAAAGCAATTGAGCAAACTGCACCACAAAGGGCTGAGAACTGACCCTGCACCAGAGCAGAAACTGCTTTTACTTGCCAGTAGTAGCAAAACTTGCCCAGTATAACTCTCACTACTCACCTGGAAGAGCAAAGCCACCACCACTGAGTAACTCCTGCTCTCCTGTGCAACAACAGAGCTGGAGAGAACAGATCCCAGCCCAACTCCCAGCTCCAGGATCCTTTACAAGTCTGTCTGGCCACTTCTACTTGCAACATCCAGACAGCACCAACACATTTAATGAAACTTCCAGAGCCAAATTCACTCGAATTAGGATGACTAACCCAATTCAATCCCTGGAGCAAACCAGCCCACAGAAGAAATTCGAATCAGTGAGCAGTAATTCTAATGCAGTTAGGAGTAGCTGCCCTCAGGCTACAAGGATGGAAGAAAACACTCTTTGAAAAAACCCACAGCTTTAAGCAGCAGTGAAAGGAGCCCAGCATTTCCAGGCAATGGAGGCACAGGCTGGTAACTTGCTGTGAGCAAAAACGTGCATCAAACCTCACCAAAACTCACTTTAGACACCTGATACGTGACGAACATTAAAGAAGCTGGTTTTCCTCTCTCTGTACATTTTGGTGATCCAGAGACATCCTCATCTGGCAATAACCTTTCCCATCTGATGGTACACATAGCCTCAATTTAATTTGCTCCCAACAGATGATATATCAAACACAGTAATTGCAGTTTCCAAAAGGAAAAAGCAATGCCTGCCAGAGGCCCATCACATTATCAATTCAATTCTATCTTTCCTCTGGGCAAAGGTACAACCTCAAGACCACAGACATGATTAAATTGTATCAGTTAAATCATTTTAAGAACCACCTTTCCTCATTTCTGTCCCAATTATGGGCCTTAGCAGAATTAGCTACATGGACATTTATTGGTTTCATTGCAGAATAACCTAAAAGCAGCTGTTTGTCTGTGTGAGTCATCTCACATTCGTGTCCCTTGCTGACCTAATTCATAATCACTACACAAAACCCTGTTTTACAATTCCCAGAGAATTTTCTGAAACAATTGATCTGCCTAAACTGAAGCTGTGATGCTGTAAAAAGGATAATTACTAAATACGACCTCTTAAAGTTTCTTAGAGTCCTGCTTTACTCAGACTAAGTTTTTGCAATGTTATTATCTTTGGAGCAAAACCAACAACTACAGAATGTAACAGGATGCTTTCAGAACACAGATACTACATAAATAAAATTTTCAATTTTCTGTTGTCAGAACTCTTCTTTCTACCACAGGCTGGGTCACAAAATTTATAGGAGCCTCCCAGTTTTTAAATTACGTCCATTATTAAAACTACTGTAAAATGATGTATTCCACAAGGATAACCAGCTCACCCTGGAATATTCTATGGCCCAATATTTTGCCCATGATGGAAAGAAGACTAATAATGTTGGTATCTCCTCTGAGCTAAGAAAAAAAGTTAAAACCAAGTCAGGCAAAGAAAGCCTGCATTAGGACAAACCCCATTCTTGCCTTTTTTTTTTTCCCCATAACTTCACAATACTGAATTAATTGTAAAGCAGAAAATTAATTAAGAGCAACAGGTAATGACTCAGCTCCCACTGCAGCGAAGCAAGCACCTGTTTTTCTCTTATTTACCAGAAATACACCAATGGACCTCCAACATCAGCCTGCCAAGAAACATAAGAGAACAAACTCTTCCCACATTCTTTTCCTCCCTTGGAGCACAATTTCTCGTGGTTTCTCACGCTAGAAAGCAGTGCTAGTGTCACTTACTTTAATGTTGTGGATTCCATTCATCTTCCCCAGGTGCTGCTCGATGCTCTGGACACAGGAGTTGCAGGTCATCCCCTCCACACCAATGGCCACGGATTTTGCCTCCATCGTGGATTTCTACTCAGCTCTTCTCATTGCTGGTGGCTAAAAACAACCAGGACATTAGTTCCTAAAGAATTTCACAACAGGGATGTAGCAGAAGGTGTCCCCACAGCAGGGGGTGGAATGAGATTAGTTTTTAGTCCCTTCCAATCCAAAGCCTTCTGGGATTTAACAGAGGACATCCTTCACCACACAGAACTCTGGTAGGAGTCAAAATCTGAGCAGGTATCAACAGAATGGAAAACTCCACATATTTATTCCCATGAATTTTCAAAAAGGGAAAGTGTTCAGCCATGTTTGATTTGAGTTACAAAGGAGATCGTTTAATTACATGCAGCAAGCTGTGATTCACTGGTGTGAGATATTAAATTATAGGGAGAAGCAAGAGAGAGAGAGGGACAGCAGCTCTTGGAATGCTGAAACAAGAGGAGGGCACGTCAGCCACAGTGGCACAGCTGATAACTCTGTTTTCTAACACATTTCTCTCTCATGGATTGCCCTATGTTTGCAAAAACAACTGATACTGAAGTTAGCCCAGGAAGCAAATCAAGCTTTTTGCCACACCTCATTCAGAAAGGTCTCATTTCTGCCCCTCTGAGGAGTTTCATTATTATTTTTGCTCATAAAAACAAGTCCAGAAAAAAAATTATTGAACCTAAAGGAAATTAATTTGTAGAAATAACAGCCAATGCAAAGAACTTCTTTTGCCCAATGCATAAACTGTTAAGAGACCGAGGGGGGAAGAGGGCAAAAGAAGCAAATCTCCAGATTTTTTCTTAATATTTTAAAAAAAGTACTACAAGTTTTCCTTGACAGAGAGGTTAGTGACCAGGGAAATGATCACATTAATGTTTGGCAGTAATTGAAGCAGCAGTAAAATCTGATGACTAATTGAGGAGCTGAAGTGAAGCACAAGCTTAACTTGTTTTCTCACCCTGAGGACTTATCTTGGAAAACTCAATTACATTGATGTTTAGTAAAATAAATTTTTCCTGCTTCTTGGTGACATTTCCAGACTGTTCCCTGTTACAGAAGGCCTGAAGGGTTCTGGTTTCACTTCGAGACGTGCTACAAACCATGTAAGAACACAAGGAAGTTTCATCATAGAACCAGGTTTACCTCCCTGATGCACAAAATTGAATGTTGAACTGAATTAACAAGAAGTGAAAGAAGTATTAGACAAAAGAGTGACTTTTCCAGTAGATCAAATACATCTCATCCCTGCTAAGAACAGAAATAACACAACTCTACCTGAGGAGTTACTACAGATCTCACTTCTCCCCTGCTCTTACAAGAGCTGAGTTATTAGAAACACACAATATTTGTGTGTGAATATCCACAAATTACAGAAATGTAGAGCTGTCGCAAGAATTACCAACCAGCAGAAAAGCATATTTTAAGCAAATTTCATACAGCAGCTCCTTTCTCAGGCTGATCTGCACACTCAGAGGTACAAAATACTTTAAAAACCACTAAGTTACCTGAGGAAACACTTGCTTTCCTGTGATCCTACTGAAATGTGATCCCCTGTGCTCCCCTGAGAAATGCTCAGTTCACACCCAGCAAACAAGGGCATCACTGTAACCCCACAGCCAGGGACAAACCAATGCTCCCACAAGCCTGAAGCACCAACAAAGCTGCAAAAAGCACCTGACTTACAGGGAACTTCGTGAGCACAACCAGGCACACCAGGGACTAAAATCAGACATCACAGGCAGAATGATTCTGCCCTCTGGTGAGGTTTGGAGAGACATGAATTTAAAAGCATTTCAGGTACACGACCGACTTGAACTGCCCTGCTACTGTACCTTGAAAACAAAAATAAGGTAAGGGGACACTCTGGCTGTGAGCTGCTATCTGAAATAATCCAAGGTTGGATAATAATCCAGGATGCTGCCTTGGAGGAGAGCTGGGGTGCAGCTGTGAGCCAGGACAAACCTGCTGAGCTCCTGGCTGCCTTGCCTGGGCTTTGGGTTAAGAGGCTCAAGCCACAATAATATCTATTTTTTACAAAACCAGGATACAATGTTAAAGGCTCTCTGTCAAACTAACAGCAGCCACACGCAGTACACTGAATTAGCACCGATCACAGCAACCAGCAGCACTGCTACCAAATGCCCACCAATGCATTAAAAACCCAGCCGTCTAAATATGTAAAAATAACATCAAACTTTTTTTTCCCACATCTATTATTATTACAGTTTGTATGGACAAAGTGTTTCCTCCGTTTTCTCAGTCTGTTTCCTTGCCCTTCTGCTCATTCATAAACAGCAGAGAAAACCCTTCCCTGGAAGAGGCTGTAATTCAAACAAAAACCATAAAGCCATAAGAAAAAAAAAATTAATAAAAAAAAATTTTTTTCCTTTTTTACTCAAGGACTGAAACCAGAAGTCCCATGAATAGGATTTATCTTTTGGACTAAACTGTCTCTTCTTTCTGTTCTCTGACCTCCAATTAAGAATGACCCAGATCTCTCTGATATGAGCATCACTCACAGCCCCCTGTTGGAGAAGACAACCAACGTGGACTTTTATTTGCTTTCTTGCAGGTTGTTAACAGTTTTTATACTAACTTTCAAAACAGGTGGTTCTCTAAAAAATGAGACATGGCCAAATCTAACGAGCAATACCGGTCTCTTCAATCAGTCACACGGTATCATTAACACTGAATTGTTAATGAGCTGTTTCTCAATCTGTTTTCTGTACAGCCTTGCTGAAATCTCCAAAAGCCAAACTGTCTGGATTCCCAGTGCTCCTGATGTTTCAAAGAGACCTTGTTCTCAGAAGGAAATATAGGGTTATACACAGTGACTCTAAGTAGACAAATCTTTTTTTCCTCCCCTTGCAGAATTCCCAGGATAACCAGTTAAATTTAAATTTAATCTGAGGCCGTATTCTGCTTTGTCATATTCATTTCATTTCTGATGCTCTGCCTCCCTTACAAGTGCTTCAAGGCAGGAAGAATTTGGCAGAAATTTGAATGAAATATTTGTCATATTTCCTCCTCCTGACAACCTTAAATTAAGGAAGTCCCTGACTAAGCAAACTGAAAATACCTGTCACACCAATGAATTAGGACTAGATGCACACAAGAGGTACACAAATATTAACAATTTAATCCTAGTTCTCCTCATTTGGGTTAACATTTTCCCAATTTCACATGAAAAAAGATGTAGAAGTCAAAATATCTGCTGCAATCCATACATTCCACAGCAATGGCTTGTGCAAGTTAGCGTGGACACATCCTTTTAATTATAATGTATTTTCTTATTGAGAAAAGACCTGAAGCTGAGGTCCTGAAAAGACCTGAGATGCTAAGTTATGGATTACACACGTTTTAGGGGAAAAATAATGCTTTTATTCTTAACCAATGCATTGCTCCATCTATAAAACACCTTTACCATCAATTAGTAAAGAATTTCAGGATTTGACAATACAAAGGAATGGCAGTTCCCTTGACAAGTTACCAGCTCTGTATTTAGTTCCATTTTCTTGAAGGAAGTCAGTTAGTGCTTCCATGAAGTGAATGAAGCAATACAAAGAGGTGATTTCAACTTCCAACAGAAATTTCTCCCTACGGAAAGGAAAATTCAATAGTGATCAAGCACAAGGTGACTGAGACACTCATTAATCTCCCTAAACAGTTTTTTGATGTGCTTACACCAGTCACTCTAAGTACAATGTCTGAAGAAATGAGGCTTGATGAAGTCAAAGTTAAGTAATTCATAAACCCACACAATCAAAAAGAGAAAATTTAAAAAAAAATGAGCAATGCAGAGAGGCAGTTACAACACCAGTAAAAGTCCAGAGTCCCATTTAACCCTAGAAAAGGCACTTTGGTGCCTTTAATATCTGAGCTCACCCAGGCATCACAGAGCAACAAAGCTCTGTGCCCCACAAACACACCTTGTGCCTGTTTTGGGATTAGCAGGGATACAACTAGGAGAGACAGATGCTTCTGGTTACCTGTACAGCTCCAGTTTTCACCAGTTTATCTATAATTACCTTGAATTTATAGCTGCTGAAATTAAAAGAAGTCACAGCTTGGCAAATATCACACAAACACCGGCAACAGAATCTCGCAGGTTTAATTACAGCCTTAGGATTTTATTAAATTTCTAAGTGGCCAAGTGCTACTTAACTTGCTTTATTTATGGCAGCAGAAAGTTAAATGACTTATTACATTAAAAGGAAAAAAAGTTGCCTGTCCCTCAGTGTGTGCAGAGACCTATGGAAAAGAGCAAAGGGCAGGGAAGGAAAAAGCTGCACCATCTCATCCTTGGGCTTGAAAAGTGCTACAGGAGATGGGTCCAACAGGGAACAAGGAGGATTTACAGGGCTCATGGGCCAACAGAGCCTTTGGAAAGCGTGACTGGGTAGGAGATATTAATGATAGGCCCATGGATAGACGAGGCTTAATCACTGAGAGGGAAACTGTGCATCTGCAATAAATGTCACAGCTACGTGACGCTTTAAATAGGTTGTAATTCACGTTGCTCAAGACTTTAACAAGCCTTGCTTGGTCAGCAGAGGATGGAAATTGCTCTCACGGAATTTATTTCTATACAAACTGCACGGGGAAAAAGAAAGTATGCATTGAAAGCATTCTGCTTCACTTTTAATGAGTTTTACAGTACTTGAGACAAATTCTTAGCAAATCCTTTAACTTGTTCTTGGCTTTCCACGACCTCTTCAAGTCAGATTTTTGGAGAACAGGAATGTTCCCTTGGAAGAATCATAGGAAATATTATGAATAAAATATAATTTATAACCCCTTGCTATGTGAGCATACCAAGGTCAACTGGGGCTCCTCAGTCTGAAGCTAAGTCTCAAAGTACTCGGCAGAACACCGTGAAATGCATTATACACTAAAAATAAGAAGAGTAAGACAGCAAACAACATATAATGTTAGCTTTTGCTTCCCTGCTTTGCCACCCGGGAAGGAAAAAAAGCTTCAGGTCTTTTCTCTGCTGAGAAAATACATCACAGTTATTAATTTCTAATCAAACCGTGTCTGTGCTCACACAGGGCATTGTAATGCACACAAAGTCCAACACGACCAAACCTTCACCTGTTTACATCCACCCAATTCAACAAGTATTTAAGTACAGAAACAAAATCTTTGCTGACTGCACGGAAGATTTAAAGCAACTTTACACTACCTATGTACAATTTCCCGAACATGAACACAGGGCGGCAACACTTAAGTTGTGTTGTCCTTGCTCACTTTAGCGAGATTTCACCCCAAAGCATCATAAACAACTATTTGCCCTTTTGCAGAATATCCACACTAGGCTTTTAACTGGAAAAAGGTGCTCGTGCACAGAGCGCTGCCATCATAAGGTGACATAAGAATAAACACTAAGTAAGGCGTTTCAGAGGGACAAGCTGAGCGGCTCAGAACTGGAACAGAAGCTCAGTGACTCAGAGACTTTCTCTGGCCGCCGACAGGAGCACAAGAGGGACCTTTCCAAGCGAGCGCAGCCTTAGTGCGTGCCCAGCCCCGAAACCCCGGCGCTCCCCGATAAGCACAGCCCGCCGGCCCCGCAGCAGCCCCGGCAGCGGAGCCGGGTCCCGCCCCGCCGAACCCCGGGCGCTGCGGAGCAGGAAACGCCGCGCTGGCACACGGAGATGCCGCCGGGGCGCTCCGGGGCTGAGGCGCCGAGGCACCCCCGGCCCCCGGGATGAGCGGGCTCCCGCTCGCCTCACGGCCCCTCAGAGCGGCGGGACGCAGCCGGCCGAGCCGGGCGTGCTTCGNGGAGAGGGCGGGGCCGCCGCCGCGATGGCGGGCGCTGTCGCCGTGTCGCGACAGGAGCCCGCCCGCCTCACCGGGACCGGAGCTAGATGGGACTTTAGAGTCCCTTCCAATCCACACCAGCCTGGGATTCTCTGATCACCGAACACCAGCGTGACCCGGTAACTGTTCTCTTCCCATTTAACCCCATTTCTCTGGTTATTTCTACCCTGAACAGAAGTGAAATGCAGACACAGGGTTGGAACCACCCCAAATCTGCGTCCCTTCCACCCCAAATCATTCCGTAATTCCTTAAGAATTCATTAGGAAAGTCCCATTTATCCTGGGATACTGCCTGGTCCCGTGCAGCCCCTCCAACCCAAAACCAAATTTAATTTCTTCACAACTCTCAGGGGTCACAGGGAGAAGCAGCTTACTGCAGAGTGATTCAAGAAATAAAAATCCTTTTGTGGAAGAAAAATGGGATCTCAACTTTGTCATTACAAGTCAGATGTGAAGGGACGTGCGCTCTGCAGTGAGAATGCAGAGAGGTTGATTCACACACATCTGGCTAAATGAACAACTCAGCAATGTTCTGGACTTGTACTTTATCCGCCAGTGATCTTTACAGCAACAACTGGGACTGTGTAAAATTACTTTGAGTTTTCACACTGTTTCTTACACTCCAGCAGAAGCAGAGCACAGAGGAAACCTCGAAGAGCCAGACAGGTTTCTAGGTATGTTTATTAGACCAGGAATGCCACTGTCCAAGTGGTAATCAGGGAACAAATGCCATTACACGACCATTTCCTCAGTGAAAGTTTAGACCAGTTCATTAGAAGCAGAGGCTGTTACTCCCTCCATTCGCTTGGAGTGATTCTGCCAACAGGTGAAAAGCCCCACTCTATTTTAAGCTGTGTGAGCACCTGTAAAGGGATAAAACCCAAGATTATTAACTCTGAAATCAAAGAAACCTTCTGACAGAGGGCTATTTCTACTGTTTTCAGTTCAGATTTCTTGTTATTAGAAGATGACATCTCATTAATTTTTTAACTAAATGAGTGCAATACATTTATATTGCACAGTAGTTAAATGTTTCAGTTTTCTGTTTCAAAATATCCAACTTCAGAAGAAAGAATCTGGAATGTAAAACCCCACCACCATACTGGTATTTTCATCTAGAATTTTGCTGCTTGAAAGCTGTACCTGTAGAGGTTTGAAATCCCAAGTAAAATAGAGAACACTTGTGTTTCTCATACATTTTCAAATCAGGCAATAGACTGATGCAGAAATCTGAGTAACAACTCAAAATCGAGCTGGGAACTAAAGGAACTTTCACCTCTATCACATCGCTATTCGCTTACGTAAGAAACTCCTGAATTCTGACCACTGAATTTATTTCAAACAGGCAAAATTGACACCTTGAAAGCTTGCAGCTCAAGTCATGAGAGAGTGATGACAAAACCAACTTACGTAGCTCCAGACACTGGAGAACATGGCAGCTCCACCAAGGAGGACCATGGTTCCATATTTATCATGGAAGGTCGGCTCGTGCTTGCGATGAGCTCGTCTGACTGCAGTGTGCTGGATGCCACGAGCTGAGGAGTGTTAAGAAGCACAGAAATCAAATCAAATATACGCTCAAACCATTCACAGTCCTCATCTCCCACCAACAGAGAGGCAAGTGTTAGTGTTAAAAAACGGAAAAATGCTGGAAAAAATAATCTTTTGGACTTAGGACTCTGGAATGACTCCAAAGCATGGGATATACGCAAATCCTTTAATTTTTTTCAGTTCTCTCAATTTCTCTCTTGAAAGTTATTCCTTAAGTCTAATTCCAGTAAAAAAAAGATTACCTTTTTCATTAATATGTTTTCTTTAGTATTACTGTTTCTCTAATAAAATATTTGGTTTCGTGCTTAGCATTTTTGGATTTCTATATGTAAGTATCTATCCTGACAGTATGTGTACCCAACATAAGCACTGTCAGGATGAAGCTCACCATCAAATTATGGGGTTGAAGATAGCGGGTGTGGGTAACACCTGCCTCATTCCCTCGGGATTTTTGGAGGGAGGGGAGGAAGGAAACAGAAATAACCCGTGGGCGTGAGATAAAAAATAGAAAAAAAAATACACAACGACATCTTCAGATGATGTACGTTATAATTGTACACTAATAAAAGGTACACCTAGTAAAGAGAAGGCAACAGTGAAAAATCAAAGCAACAGCTACAAAAGACAGATTGCCTGGTAGTCGTGTGCAAAGCATTTGATGAGAGGGTGATGTGCGCATAAAGATATTACAAAATATAACCTTTTAGTCTCAGGTCAATGGTTTGCATTTTTACCCAACCACGACTAGAGAAGATGATGGTGATACCCATAATGTTACTACATCCCCCGCATGCTCTGTGAGGCTGCGAAAGGTGTTTTTTTAAACATAAAAAAAGCCTGAGTATCTACCGGTACACGATTATTTTAGGTGCCCGCACCTCGGGACAAGCACATCGTGACCCAGGACCAGAGGAACAGACACTGCGGGGTCTGTGTCACTGAGAGGATAACTTTAACCTTGAGTTTAAGGGCTGCGTATTGACTACACCTTGTCACAGGTTACCAGGCCAGAATGCGCTTCTAGGTACTAGGGAAAAAAAGCAATAATGAAAGGAGTCCTAGGTCTAAAAGCAACTAGGGGATAAGAAAGGCTGAAAGAAATAAAGCAGGAGGCGAAGGACGCCAGAGCCGCCCGCAGCCCCTGAGGTGCCCTCACGACCCCGGCCGGGTGCACAGCGAGCCGGGGGCTGTGAGGGACAGTCCGCACAGGGGAGGGCACAGACCGGGGAGACACCCCCTCAGGAACCCCCCACACCCCGAGAGCCGCCCCTGTCCTTACCGACGAGGCTCTGCGCGGCCCTGGCCACCGGGAACATGATGCGAACCGAGCGCGTACCCTTGACGCCGGTGAAGAACAAAATGGTCGCGACGGAAGTGGCGGCGCTGCGGGGGCCTGTGGGTAACGCCGGGCTCCTCCTCGCTGCGGCGGAGCCCCGCGGCCGGGCCGAGCCGAGGCGAGCCGAGCCGGCGGTTCCCGGGCTGCTCTCCGGCACCTCCCGGGTACAGACGGGCTCTCCGTGAGGGGCTGCGGGACACAGGGAAACGGGTACGGCCGTGACGACAGCGTTAAGAGTGTCCCGGCCACCGTTCCACACGCAGTGTCAGGATGGCCGAGTGGTCTAAGGCGCCAGACTCAAGGCGTTCCGCGCCTTCCCGCGGTGGATTTGGGTGTTCTGGTCTCCGTATGGAGGCGTGGGTTCGAATCCCACTTCTGACACCACTTTTTTTTTCCCGTGTCCGATTTAACTTCAATTCACGAAAGGGCCGAGTTGATAATCTTAAGTCTGGGATTTTAGCGCAAATAGAAATGAGAAATAATTTTAATAGGCAGATAAATCCTGAAGCGTGAGTAAATCCTCATCTCTCTGTGGCGGTTCTGCGTCAGAGCCATAACCCACCACACACCTGCTGAGGAATTTCCCAGTGCATTTGGATTTTAACAATATTTGTAACACACGACCCAGCAATTTATAACGTGCGTGTGCAACATGAAGCCTGTATGTCATGCAGCAAGAGGAAGAACTTCATTACACTGAGGGTGGCAGAGCACTGGAACAGCTGCCTAGGCAGGGTGTGCAATCTCCCTCTTTGGAGACATTCAAAACCCATCTGGGCATTTGTGCTGTTTCAAAATGTGGATTTAGTAAAATTTTCTTAAGAAAGGATGTTCTTTGATGTTTGATCTTTGTATACTTTCTAGCCTAATCAACAAGGAAGGAGATTTAATCCATGAAACTGTAGGTAGCAAGCTCTAAGTGACGTACAGATCTTGGGAAAAAAATTACTTTTTGGTAGAATTGCTTTGTTAAGGTTTAGGGCTCGAGATGTTTCAGTTTTCTCAGGCTTAGGGGGAGGTTAACAAAGCTTGGGAAGGAGGACGTGCCACTGATAGCGGACACAAAGAATGCAGAATTTACGGGCCACAAGGACATTTTGCAGAACTCCCACGCTAAGGAAAACATTAACAAAGCCAACTCAGCAACTGGGCTGAAATTGGTTCCAGCTGGTAAAAGGTAATTCCAGCAGGGGCAGATCACGACCACCAACCCACCGACCAAAAAGATGAGAAAGTCAGAGCACGTGCACTAATTCGTATGAGAAACAAAGAGAAGCATTAACCAATAGAAGATAGAATACTAATTAATAAGACAATTACATTACTTGTATCCAATGAGTACAAATTTCTTTGTTTGCTAAAACGTACGAACAATAAAAAGTTTTGAGAGTTGGCGTGCTTGATTTGTGGAACACCACCGAGCACCCAAGGCTAGCACACCTCTGAAATAAATCAATGTCTGTCGGAGTGTGCAATTATTGGCTTGTCGCGCACCGGGTAACGAATCCGGTATCCAAGTGGGCAACGCTGTGTCACCTGCTCCGCGAGGTCCTGTCTCGGATGATCTCCAGAGGTCCCTTAGAACCGTAACGGTTCTGTGATTCTGCTGAGCACGGGGAGCGGCTAAGAGACCCCAACGGCTGCCACCATGTCATAGGGTCCCGGCCACCTTTTCCCCCCTCAGGGCCCGCTCCGCCCTCCCCTCAGAGCCCGCTCCGCCCTCCCCTCAGAGCCCGCTCCTCCCTCCCCTCAGGGCCCGCTCCGCCCTCGCCTCAGGGCCCGCTNGCGGGGTGGCCTGGCCTCACCCCGGGTCCGCGCCCTGAGGCTCGGCCGGCTCTGAGGGGAACCCGCTGGGAGGGAAGGTCTTTGTTTCCAGGTGCGTCAGATCTTGTTAGGAGCACTGTACGACTCTTGTCTTCCTACTATATGGCATTTGTTGGGGGGAAGAGGGCTGGTCTTTGGTTGTAGTCACTAAGGTGCAACGTACCTCCACGTGCTTGACCTGTACGGTTTGGAAAAATCCTTCTATATAGGTGTTTATACTTATATACAATTGTAGGTCAGAGAAGAATAAATTATTTTTATTTTTATTGTCATGGTGGGATTCTTGGGGCTGCCCTGTACAGGGTCAGGAGTTGGACTTTGCTGCTCCTACTGGCTCCCTTCCAATTCAGGGTGTATTATGATTTCCTCTTACATATTTATCTGAAGAAAGGTGTTAATGAGTAGAGAAGTGCTTTATGATATATGTAATATTTGGGAGTTTGTCAAACAAATGCCTCTTCCTATAATGTTATAGAATCGATTGCCTCCTTTTTAAGGCATATTTTAGTGTTGAGCACTCCTGAGTTCTTCAAATACGTTCTGATTTATGGGGTTTTCTTTTCCAGCAGTGCTGAAAACGAAATGTTGAGGTTGGTTTCATCTCTGGTGTTGATTCCACTGCCTCAAGTTTTGAAATCCGGAACAGTTTGATGCTTGGTACAGAAAAAAGGCTGTGGAGGGGATGGAGGCAGTTTGTACAGTTGAAAGAGGTCTTGCAATTAGCAGTGTGAGGGAGGACTGGTGAGCCGAGGGTCTTCAGCAGCCTGGCCATGCTAAGCTCTTAAAGCTGGGTGTGTTACTGGGTGGTTGAAGTTAATGAAGTCTGTTAACATCACTGTCAAAAGCTTCTGTGAATGCCTCCCAGAACGTTACTGAAATATCACGTCACCTGGGTGGTGTTACGAAAAGCAGTGCAGGTATTTGTTGCATCAAATCTAAAAACCTTTAAGACTGTACTGTGAGACTGGGGGGACAAAAAAAAAACCCAACTGTGTTGCTCTGACTTGATTTTCAGATGGTGTTATCTGAAAAAGTGAACCAGCTGATGGAGTGGGCCAGTAAAAGATCCGTGATCCGAATGAACGGGGACAAATTCCGGCGTCTCGTGAAGGCACCTCCCAGAAACTACTCAGTGATTGTCATGTTCACTGCTCTTCAGCCTCACAGACAGTGTGTTGTGTGCAAGTATGAGCTCTTTTAGTCCTAAATTAGAACTTGAAAGTCATCTTATGCTTTGTAGGAAACTAAGTTTAAGGATAGGGTTGAACTTTCACATGTGTGGGAGGAATATACACGGGCAAGTTATAGTAGGATTGTCTTTGCAATTTAATGTGTGGGAATATGTGTGTAATGTGTTTGTGAGAAAACAACATAATCTTTAGTTTTATCTCCCTCCTAAAACAACCCCTTTGCAGAAACAGTGTTTACTCTGGAGAAAGACACAGCGAAAGCTCAACTTTCCTGGCACGAGCTGCTGAGGAAATGTTTGTAGAATTATTGCGGGCCATGCAGCTTAAATGTTGCTCTTAATTAATATGTTGCTTGGCACTTATTTACAATTATGATATCGTGGATCCTTAACCATATTATTGCTTTCCTGTATTGATCTGGAGGTGGCAGAGGTCTGTAAGGGTGATTTTTATACCTAGTCTGTTGGAATTACTGGTTTCCCACCCTCTGACCTGGAAGAAAAGGCCCACCTGGCCACATTTTGGTGCTCTGTGGACTGGCAAATCATGAGCAGCTGGGTTCTATTTCACCTTTCAATTAGAAATTACCTCAGCTTATGTTTGTGGGCACAACAAATCTTGCCCTTCCATTTAAAAAAGCAGGTGCCAAGTGCTTCACCTGATGGTAGTTGAGTGTCTGCGCTTAAATGGTTTCATTAACACTTAAACTTTCTCTTGAACCCTAGAAAAATCAATGGGGTGGGTGGGCACAGCTCCTTCAGCTGCTTTACAATTCCTGTTGTGGACAAACCCGTGGAACAGCATCTCTCTTGGTGTGTTTTCCAGGCAAGCTGATGAGGAATACCAGATTCTGGCAAACTCCTGGAGGTATTCCAGTGCATTTACCAACAAGATTTTTTTTGCTATGGTAGATTTTGACGAAGGCTCAGATGTGTTTCAGATGGTAACGTCCTTTTCTCTTCTAATATTGTTTTTAACTTGGGTTTTGGGCAAAAAGGTAAAGATGTTACATAATTTAGTGTTACAGTCAATAAAGGAATGAAAAGTTAAAAGCTGTCACTCTTGGAAGAAAGATGGCCTGAGCATGTTGGTAGGAATATTAACAGAACTGACAGATGTGGAATAGGTACAAGGAGTGAATTGGTTTCTTTTCGACTTTTTCCCTGAATTTGTCTCTTGTAATAACCTGTGGTGTAATTCTGAATGGAATTCTTCTGTGGTAAGTGAAGAGGCAAGATGGAAAGCACTGATGTCATTAAGAACAGCTATTACAATTTTTAGATGACTAGAGAATGATAGATTAGGCTTTTGGTGTGGGTTAACTAATTTCTTTTCAAGCACCCAGCCATTTTTCTCTTCTATTAACATTGTGTGACCACGTTTTTTTCCTCCAGCTGTGAGAACATCCTATGTACACTTGAAATTGTAGGTCACATTAATAGTTCATTGTAGCCTTGCAGATGTTAACTTTTTTTTTTAAGAGGTACTAATCTCTATTTAACAGCCACACAGTTTAGGCAGTGATACTTTATTAAATGCAAGCTTTTGAACTGGAGATTTGAAGAGAGATGTCTTTTCATTACTCTTGTTAATTTTTTCCTTAGTGTTACATTAAAAATGCATTCATCACGCTATGGCCTTTCTAGATTTTAGAATCATATATTGCTATTTTGCAGGTTTCTTTATCAAAACTAGTATTTAGAGAAGAAACATTCAAAAAAAAAGTGCATGAAATACAGAAATGCAAGCTGTGTGCTCTTTACTGTTTTTTTTAAAAAGTCATGGCCAATAAATCAAAGAGCTAACTTTTCTGATTTAGTAACAATATTGCGAGCCAGAAATGGTGTAGAATTCTGTTACTAAATAGTCCTTTCATAGGCTCTGTGTTCTGTGACCTCTCTCCCTGCAGCTGAACATGAATTCTGCCCCCACCTTCATTAACTTCCCGGCCAAGGGGAAGCCCAAGCGCGGGGACACCTACGAGCTGCAGGTGCGCGGCTTCGCGGCGGAGCAGCTGGCGCGCTGGGTGGCCGACAGGACAGACGTCCACGTGAGTCCAGACCCCTTCCCTCAGCACCCCTTCCCTCAGCACCCCTGTGCAGGGCCACCTGGGAAATGTCACTTGTGTTCTGTGGCTCCTGAGCTGCTCAGAATAGCTCATCTACAAAATCTACTTCAGGCACACGACTGCATCTTTCAATTTCCTTACGGTCTCTGTGCTGGTATTTTGTGTAATGCTGTATTTGAGAGGATGGTAAAGCTCATCTCCTTCCTTCTCGCTCTTCTGTTCCTGTGGAAGAAAAGCAATCTCTAAATTATTGAGCAGGGTGAAGTTTTGTAAAACTGAAGTTACAGTATTGGTGGAAGGAGCATTGCTTACTTCCCGGGTCAGATTTATTACAAAGAAAACGTGTGCGTGATATTTTTCCCACTCAATATGTTGTGAGTTTTTTAGCAGGAGTGCAGGTATAATTTATAATCCTACTGAGAGAAAATAATTCCACTGTCCTCTGTTCAGATCCGTGTGATAAGGCCACCAAACTATGCTGGACCCTTGATGCTGGGCTTGCTGCTGGCTGTCATCGGAGGCCTCGTGTATTTGCGGGGCAGCAACCTGGATTTTCTCTATAACAAAACTGGCTGGGCCTTTGCTGCTCTGGTGAGTAATCATGACTTTGCCTCCCTGTTGTATTTGGTTTTGTAGCAGTTCAAGTTTTTAAAAGCTTCTGTATTTCAAGATTCTTAAAGCTGGTAGATGAAAATGAGGTACAGTTAGTTACTTTTCCATAGATTGATAACATTATACGATTTCAGTCCTTTCAGCTTGCTGAATGCTTGATTAGATGCCTTTTGTGCAAATATGAAGTGGGACAATTCTTAGCCTGTGTTCCAAACCAGTATGTTTTGGTATGAAGTTAAAAGATATCAGATTAAATTAAAAATAAAATAGATCCTTATTAAATAGGGTTTCTTCTTTCCTTTTCAGTGTTTTGTGTTAGCAATGACATCAGGCCAGATGTGGAACCACATCAGAGGCCCCCCATATGCTCACAAGAATCCCCATACAGGACAAGTGGTGAGTCTTGCCTTCATTTACATTTCTGTTGTATTTCTGCAGAATAAGCTGATACTAAGAGACAAGTCAGAGTGCAAATTCTGCTTTTGGCTTCTCTCATTGTGAGTGAGACCAACCTCTCCTGCAGTGGGCAAGGCAAATCAACATGTCTTGCACAGATGTTGTATCTCCAAAGATGCAAGCATGTGATAGTTCTAAATTTTTTACAGCATGATAAAGATATTTATGGGTTGAGTCTTACCTGCTAAAAATCCTATTGCTGAGCCTGGCAATTATGTTTCCACCTGGTCTTGTTAACTCATACACTCATCTCATGACTTCCATATAAAATCATCTTCCCTCAAGATTCTTGAAGTAAATTAATATCTAGTGACCTCAGATTTGTGATATCTCTTTCTTGGGGAAAACCTCTTTTAACATCATTTGAAATATACTGCTCTGTTTATAATATAGAATGAGATGCACTGTAAAAGTAGTCACAGCGTTTTGAGAGCATTGCATCTGCTCAGGTGCTTACACATCACATATTGGCTTTTCTCAAGTTTGTACTCGGGGAATTAATTTGGTGAAATGTTCTTTTGTGCCTGGTTAGATGGGTCAGGCCCTCTGTATTCTTCTGTAGAAAGTGGATAAAACTTTTTTTCCTACTTAGATACAACATCACAGCCATAATAGGGTGTCCCATAGGGATTAAAAATTGGTGTTTTTTCCCAAATTTCAATTTTCTGTTAACCAGAAGTGAAAAAGATTTCAAATGCTTGGTTCTGGAGCCAAGTGAGTCAGGTTCACACACAGATTGAAGGGGTTGCCCCTAAACTGAGGAGCAGTGTACACAACTTAAGAACCTCAGTCAGGGAATGGATCAGATTTGGATCACATTTGGATGCAGGAGGGCCTAATCTTGTGGCATTTTGCCCAGCTGGACTGAGAATTTGGACCACAAAGGTTGTAGCTGCACTTGCACGTACTGTCATCTGAATGAGGCTGATTGTGCATGGTAGTAGAAGAAGGATCTTTGTTCCTGCTGCAGCTCCCCCAAAAATCAGCAGTCAACAGCTAAAATTGTTTGTGCTCCAGCTCCTGCTCTCTCCTGAAAAAAACAATGCAAACCCCAGTTCCAGGCTCTGTAGCTGTTGTTAATCACGTCAAAGTTGACTGCAGTCTTTTCTAAATTTAATTACTCTTTGTCTCTTGCAGAATTATATCCATGGAAGCAGCCAAGCCCAGTTTGTGGCAGAAACACACATAGTTCTGCTGTTCAGTATCCTTCCTGTGAGAAGCATGTGGTTGGTGGCAGTTTTTCGGTCAGCAAATGCTGCTGCCTTTTCTGTGGTGCTTTGTCGTGGCTGTAATTGCCACCTAACACTGAGGCAGAAGCTTGTAAAACCTTTCTGCACTGGCAGCTGTGCTTTACCTGTGCCTCTGATCTTTAAATTGAGTAGAAGAATATTTACTGCTTTCTCACCTTCTTGTGTAATTACCAAACTGAATACAGCATTCAAGTTGTGGATCTTTGTGGAATCAGAAGATTCTTCAGGATACTCCCTGTTCCTCTGTGCATGTCTTTTTTCAATGCCATTTATTTCTTGCTTTGGTGTTGAATTCATTCCTCTATCACTGATCTTTTATTTCTTTGCTTACCTTCTTATATTTTTGCCATTTGTTTGTGCTAATGATGCAGGATTTTACCATGCTATCAAGAAAGGCATATGGAAACTTCCAGGTTGAGAGCTTTTACCTTTCTTATTTGTACAAAAAGAGCTTCTTTGGGGTCATAAGAGCACCTTAAAATTGGATGTTCTGTTTTTCTATTCCCACGTGTATGTTTTTGATCCATCATTTGTAGCTTCATTCATTTCTGGCTGGAGCTTTTCTTCTGTGTCTTGTCACCTGTATCAGCATTCCTTTATTTTTTATTCAGAACTTTTTCTTGTATTTAATTTTTTTTAACTTAAAACAAACACTTGGTGGGGAACTTCTGATCTTTTTCTTTTACTGCATTTCTGATCTACTTGGTCGAATTCAAAGTGGAAACTTCTTGTTGATGTTTATTTCTGTTATTGCTATCTACCACATTGAGGACTCAACCCACCAATTGCTGGAGACATTTTAAATTATTAAATTTGGTGAGGTTTCTGTGGGTTCAAGTCACTTTCCTCCTGTGCTGAAGGTGGGCTGTGTCTGAAATGGAAAGATTCCTCATGCAGTCAATGATGAGTATTTTTCCTTTCAGGACGAGACTTGGGAGTGGACATTTGTAGTGAAATGGAATGAAATCTTTGGGAATTCTGTCTTTTGTTGCACTGGATTCACTATTTTGCTTTGCTAGGATTCATTCTTGGCAAATGTCAGGCCTTTTGTGTTGTCTGTGCTTCTTTAATTTTACGATCTTTAATTTTTTTTTTTAATTTGAAGAATTAGAGAAGAAATATTGCCACTTGAAAGACAGGCTGTTGGATGAAATACTGCATGTGTTTTGTTTGTTCTGTTGGCTGAGTGAATGCAGAAGCTGAATTCCTTTGGGGATTTTCCAGTGGAGAACAGCAGTAGGAGTGGAGCAAGCTCTCTGGGAAGGAATGCTGCTTCATTACAAGCTGAGATAATAAATGCATGTTTTTAATTTTGCCTGAAGACCTTTCATCTTTTAAGCTTTGCATTTATTTTCTCTTAAAAGTTGACATTATGGACGTCTTTCAGTTGTTCTTTTCTTCTCCCATAATTGCAGATTTGGCTGGGAAGTCTTTGATTTTTCCAGTGAGTTTTAGTGCCCCAGGTATGGTGTGGGAGCTGAATTGAAGGGATTAGGAGTGAGTGTTGTTTTGAGTCTATTGTGCTTTGTTGGTTTAGCCTTAAACAGCGTTTGTAGATGGTGGAGTTACTTTAGGAATGGTTCTTCTCCACGAAGCTGCTACTTCTGACATGGATGTGGGCAAAAGAAAAAGTAAGTACTGATATACTGATACTTTGCTCTCTGAGCAAAGGCATATTCAGTGAGGGTGTTTGATACACCAGTTAACAGAAATGCTTTTGCACTGGGGGGTTTGTACACTTCCCACTTCTAAGCTGAGAGAATCTTTTGGATTTTTGACAGTCTTTGGGGTTGCTTAGCAAACTGCAAGATAAACTCAAACCCTTTTGGCAGATGGAGAGAGATAAAGATGCTTTGCACTGTTTTGCTAGTAAGAGGGAGAAGAAGGGACTTTTTCTCAAAGCATTTGTATAAAATGGATATAAAATTGGTGTTAATTTAGTATTTCTCAACAACATGAATAGAGGCTTCATCTGACCAAATCTGTAAATACTGCAGAAGGCTTTGAAAACCTGAATCCCTGAGGTGTTTCCAGGGCAGCTGTCCCATCACAGCCTCTCCCTGTGCATCTCTTGCAGTTATGTGCATTGCTGGCATTGGCTTGGTGGTGCTGTTCTTCAGCTGGCTGCTGTCTGTCTTCAGATCCAAATACCACGGCTACCCCTACAGGTATGTCAGGCTGGGGCCCTGCAGCCCCTGCTCTCCTGGGCTTTGGGGTACTACAGCTACACCACTGAAGCTCAGCTGGCTCATTTGGGAAATACTCCTTCAGAAATGCTCCCTTGGTTTCTCAGAGTAGCAGTATTGGTTGATAAAGCCAGCAGAAATAAGAGTGTTTCATGGGTATTGTGAATTTTCAATCTAGCTGAAGCAAAGATTGTGGAACTCTCACACCACTGCATGTCATAAAATACTTCTATTTTCATAATGATATCTCAGCCAGTTTATACTGCCAACAAATGCATTTTCCCCCCTACTTTTCTCTCTTCCATATTCATGCATCTTCATTATTAATCCTTATTTGTGAGAACAGGGAGGATGCCTGATGCTTTAAAGCTGCCTACATTTTGGGATTGCTTGTGTGAGGAATCTAATACTATTAGTTGACCACTTCTATATATGTCTGACTGATACAGATCTCTTAGGTGTGTTTGCTAGTTTTATGCATTTTGAAGCAATAAATACATGTTGAAGGACCAGTTTCTAATGATTTCACCATCTACATGAGCTGAATTTGTCTATAAAACTAATCCCATAGACAGATATTACGCCCTCTCTATGAGAAATGTGTTCTTATTTAAAAATATCTAAATAATAAAACTTGTTATATTGTGAAGACTTTTCTCAAGAGCAGAAGACAGCTGAAATTATTCCCTGTTTGATAACTGGTCAGCTTTTATTCTGGTCTCTGTAATGGTCTTAGGTACTCCTGCTGACTTTATTGTAGGGAAGATGTGGTTGTCTCTGGTTTTGAGTTGTTAGAAACTCCTTTTTAAGTGACTTCACAGCTGCTTTTGGTGTAGCAGCATCAGGCCCAGTTTCTCATTCTGGTTTTCTTGGCATTTATAAAAGCTGAGTGGAATGTTGCACACCTTTTGTTTGTTATAAAATTAATAAGAATGTTTGTTATTTTGCTCTTTGCAGTTTCCTAATGAGCTAAAGGATTCCAGAGTGTGTAACATCAGGAAGGTGGTGGCTCTGAAGTTGGATGTGGTGGAATGAGGAGCTCAATTGGGTGTGGTTCGTGCTACCTCTGCTTACACTGAGACAGTTAAACACTGAACCAAAGACCATGTAGTGCCTTAAATACAACAAGCAATTTGCTCTGAGGGACAGAGCATTAAGATGCAATCTCTCTTTCATAAGCTTTACATCTTCTTAAGCAACTCTACTCCTAGCAGAATTCAGAACATAATGCTTGAAACTACATTTCCATGGACTAACTAGAAACGGTACTTTCAATTCGCTTGGATAATCTGTTTACCATGTTTCTTTCCCCCTTGAATTATCACCTTATTTCCTGTTTGTGCATAGCAGGTGACAGCAGCTTCTCTGTCGTGCCTTTTCATGGTTGAGGAAACAGCTTCATGTACCTGGAAATCTTTTCCTTCAGCCTGTGTGCAACCCCTGGAGCATGCTCCAGGTTCCAGTGTGGAATGTGCATATCCTAGAGCTGTAGCTCACTTTTGAGAAGAGTTCTTAACTGCTGTGTGATGCAAGAGGTTGTTTCACAGGTGAAGGGGGAGTTTTCAACATGTAGGACCGAGTTACTAATTAATTAAATCTTTCTTCGCCAAATGCTGGAACTGCAACGTTTAAGTTGTAAACTTTGACTCAGAGCTGGAAAAAAAATTCTTAGACTGTGCACCACTCACACTCTCAAAAATATGAACCAGAAGTACAAAGGTAACTATCTATGTGTTGCATGAATTGGAAGTTGCTAATTGGCTTTCAAGTTACTGCCTAGAGCCCTGGCAAACCAACAGGTACCAGATTTATGGTCACTATATAAGTTCTTGCATTCTCCACTTGTTTTGTCCATGTTTTTATCCTTTGGGTAGAGGTGTCTGCTCCCAGGATAAATGTACATTACCCCAGGGCACATTTGATAGCCTTACAATTGAATGCCTGTGCTGCTTGCTCTCTCCTTTTGTTCTTTCACCTCACAAAGATGCTTTGCCTTAAGAATTCCTGAGTGGAAGACATTGTGCCTCAGCCCAAACTGTTGTGCAGTTCAGCAGTTGTACTACAGGAAATCTTTGCAGCCTGATTCAGTAACGCTTCCTTCCGTAGGCTGTGGTGGCCTTACAGGTTTGTAGTCACAGAGACTTTTGTCTCCTGCTTCTGCCTCTCCCCTCTCTCAAGGGGTTACAGAATCTGGATGTTTGAAATTGAATATCAGAAAGGATTGTATCACTCCGAGTAGAATGTTACTCTTATGTGGTTTTACTAAATTAATACATATCGCAAGTGCCTTAACGTCACTAATTTCATTGTTCCATGTTTCAACTCGTTGAGATGCGTTTTTCTGTGCCACATAGAACGATAAGCCTTAGTGGAACGGATAAATTGTGTGCCTGACTGGACTTTGGACAAGTTTCAATAAAACTTTTTAGTCTAATCCATGCTCCGCGTCTTTTGAACTTTGACGTAAAATAAGCCAACCTCTTTTCTTCCACTATTGCTTCAATGTTTTAATCATAGCCTGTCTGTATAAAGTAAATAACCTAAGTACGGGTGAGTAGACTGGATTAGTAGCCTGTATGTGTTTATGTGGAGAATTACAGCCCAGAATGTCAGCACTAGAGAGCTGCTCGTGTACCCAACTGACAGCATAAAGATTACATGGTTTTGGCTTGTCTTTGACAGCTGTCATGCAGTGAAAATCTTGGATTCCTGGAGTTCTAGACAGATCAAGTCCCAATGTTTCTGGAGGTGGAATCTTGTTAGCAGTGTAGATTTGCCTGGAACAACTCAGCACTGCTGTACTCATGACTTGTTTTCCTGCCCACTTGGTAAAATGCTTCCCATAAACTTTTTCAGTTCTAATTTATTCTGTCCCTCTAAAACTATCCAGTTCCACATTGCCTAAGTTTAAACAGTGGCACCTCAGGCAGGTGGATGATGGAGCCATGTTTACCTTCTACTTGAGATGGCCAAGGTGTTGAGAGTTTGGGATTTTCCTCTTTTTTTTCCATGCTGACATAGGAGATGAAAATAATGCTCCTTTTTTTCCAACAGTTTTTCTGCTGTCTAGGCTGAAACTGAAGTGCATGGAGGAGGGAACAGGTGTGGTAGTGGAGCAGAGGGTGGAGTGCTTGCAAGGCCCCGTGGCAGGTTTAGAGAGGATGAATTCTGGCAAGGTTTGGCTCGTGCAGCAGTTGAGAGGTAATGGCTGGCTCTGATTGTGGGCCAGGGTGACTCTGTGGGCCGGGGGCACTGGCAGCTCACTGGCTGGCTAATGTGACACAGCTGGGGCCAGCAGAACAAAGGTGGCCAAGGCAATGATTCAAGACCTGCTGTGGGGAAACTGGGAATTGCTGAGCACATCTCCTTTAGAAAGTGAATCATTAAATAGCTCAGGAGTGCCCTAAAAGCTCACCTTGAGAGAACACTTGCAGTGAAGGGAGGAAATGGTGTATTCTGCAGCTGAAAGTGGACTCTGTGGTTTTGTTAATGTGGCTGGCCTCAGTGAATGCTGCTTTTTTCTGCTTTTGAGAAGGAGCTGTGGTGTATTTAGAAGGTATTTTGGAATGACAGCTAGAAATAATGTAGGGAGCTCTCTGCACTAAGCACAAGGCAAGATGGTAAATTTAAATGGATTATTCTGTGTAATGGTTTGCATTATGTACAATTTACTGGAAGCTCCTGCCTTCAAACCATTCTAGTGTTCAGCACAGAATGTGATTTTCATGAGGCCCTGGCACAGGCTGCCCAGAGAAGCTGGGGCTGCCCCTGGATCCCTGGAAGTGTCCAAGGCCAGGCTGGACAGAGCTTGGAGCACCCTGGGCTAGTGGAAGGTGTCCCTGCCCATGGCAGGGATGAGCTTTAATGTCCCAACACAAACCACTCTGGAATTCTGTGGTGGTGGTGCCCAGTGGTCATTCCTGCAGTTAAGCCTTTTACAGAAGCTCCATGAGCACCTGTTCCTCAGGGGCAGAACTGCCCACTCCTCCAGCAAGGTGGAAGATGTGCTCAGCTCTGCATCTGCTGTGTTGTTGGTGTTCATGCAAATAACCTGAATTAATCCCCTGGCTGGTGATGGCCATGAGGTTAAGATTCAGCTGTAGGGGTAAGGACAAGTTCAGCCTCTTGGCAGGCAGTGGGATGGATGGCCATCCATGCTTGGGGAATATGATGAGATGATGGCTGCCAGAGACTTCAGGAGGAAAATGTGGATGCTTTATAGTCACAACTACTGGAAGTGTCAGTAAATGTACAGCAAGGCTTGTTCTGAGCCCTATTCAAAATGTGCAAAAGCAAAGCAGGGATTTTTTGATTCCCAGCAAATCGATGTTGAAGTTTTAGAAGTACTGAAGAAAGTCAATTGCTTAACTTTCAAAACATTTGGAACATCCAAAGAAAATCAGATGTGTGGATGGCTTCTGCTTGTTTGAATATGCTGCCCATGACATCAGATGATGCCAAATCGTGGCATCTTGTAGCCAAAGTTGGTTGGAAGAGAAGAGCTGTCTGTAGTGTTCCTTCAGGGGCTGTTGGTAGTGGTTTGTGGTAGTTTGTTTTAAAAAATATCCACTCTATAAAGGAAAAACACTTAAGCTGGAATAATTTTTTTTTTTAAGAAGTTAACAGATGAAAGGACTTGAAAATTTTGTGAGAAATAATTCTCGCAAAGGATTTGGGAAAGTACTGGCCCTTGGTTTCTGTGTTGGACTTCGGTGTTTGCTGCTTTCTCATGCTGAAAAATTTTAATTCTCAACTACAGACCACCACTGAACTGACTCCACAGCATCCCTTTGAACCTTCCTAAGGGGAATAGAGCAACAGCAGCACAAAGAACAAACCCAGGCCCTCAAATGAGCATCGTCTGCTTTCAGTTTTATCATGCTTTTTGTCTGAGGAATAGAGACTTTCATTGCACATAACCTGTTCCAATTAACAGCTCAGATCTTGATCATTCCTACAGAATTAATTTAGGCGTAGCGTTTTATTGGTCCGGATTAATTGCGCCACTTTTATCACAGATAATAATATGAAAGAGATGTATATGTAGTTTGCATTTCTAGGTCAGCAGCACATCAAGCTCTTAAAATATCCTCTTGTCAATTGATAGCTATACATGTCTTTCAGCCATGTTCCTTAAAACTAGGGTAACATGTACTTAATAAAACTAATTGCTATCATTATGAAGAGAAACAGTGGGCGTGATGAGACTCTACAGTGGTTTGTCCTGCAAGCTGAGCTCTGAATCCTGACTCTGCCAAACCTGTTGGAGCAGGGGGAAAGGGTCCTGTGTGCTGGGGAAACTTAACTGGGTGCAGGTTTGGTGGATGTGCAGAATGTTTCCCTGCAGATGCACTCAGGATCTGCCTGTACACAGATTTCAGTGTACAAAATTATTCTGTGCTTCTCCAATCTGTTTTTTTGACAGCCTCATGATGAAGTCAGGTTTTGTTTTCTGGAGTAATTGCTGGGAGATGGAAGCATTTTCATTTTTACTTTATCTCACAGACCTTTTCTCACAGTAGGATTCCTTTTTCATGTATGACTTCAGATATAAGTTATGAACTGGAGGCAATTAAATTTGGGTTTTTAAACTGCTTTCAAATACCTTCCCCAAGGAAAGAGTGAAAGAATAAAATATTACTGAGCAATAGTAATAAATCTATGTTATTCTAAATCAGTGGGATATTAGTTGGTAATGCTGACTAAATCCCTCAAGGAGGAAAATGAATGTTTTGTGTTCTTATTTTAATCACACAGTTGGGATCCTAATGCAGAGCTAAGACTGGGTAATGCTTCCAGTTTCCTTCATCTCACTGGTGGCAGAACACCTAGAATGGCTTTTTGCAATTTTTAATGGAATCTGTAAGTGTCAGTTAATATGGATTTCTTTTTTCTCCTTCTAAAATCGAGTGAGAAGGCAGGTGATGCTTTGGTCTTCTCCAACACGAGACAAAGTTTGGTAACGAAGCTGCTGCTAAATCTGCTCTCTGCTATTACTAAATTCAGCAGATACGGGGTGCAGCTCTTGGGTAAAATGTTGCATTCTAAAGCAAATTGTGTTTAGACCTGTTTGTAGAATTTCCCTGGGAGATGTGTAAGCTTGGATGTGCTGAAGTGTGAAAGTGCTGTTGATTCTATTACCACAGGATGAAATGGGTGTTAGGGGTGATTTCCTTGGGTATTTTCTCATGTTTCATATGTTGCTTTATGAAACCAGGTGAGTAGGTACATTTTATTTTCTCTTAGTTTCTGCAGAAAAAGATGTTAATTTTCAAAACTGGTTCTCTTTACAGTAAGTGGTTAATACTTGTCACCTGTTTCAGATTCTGTGTGTACTGGGCTGGCTTTGGTGGTCTGGTCTGTTTTGGTCCTGTGTGGTGATGGAAGTTCACACAAAACCCCAGCCTGCTGAGTTCAGTCCTCTTCTCACAAAAGCCTGGAACAACTTTCCCTGGAAGGGGGCTGTATTCCAATCCTCCTCCTTTCACAACGTTCCAACATCTGACAGGAGTGTAGAAGCTGCTAGTACCAGCAGGGAAAATTGCCTTGGCATACTTAGGTGTAGCTGCCAATGATGCATTTCCTTATCTAGAGAATTTTCTGATTTAAAAGGAAAACTTGTAGCCAAGCTGGGCTGAAGCTGCCCTGGGCAGGGTTACTTGAGGCTGCTCACATTCCACCTGTGAGTCGCTTTTTCATTGTCCCTGTCTTGTTGTCTTTGTACTTGGGAAACTCTGCTCCAAGGTTGCTTCTGGGCTTGTGTCCTGGTGGGCTTGAAGTTCCAGGGCTGATTCCTGCAGAGGAGGAACGTCCTGCTGGTGATCCCCACGGAGAAGGAGGGTCGAGATGGTGATCCCTGGGGCGGCTGAGGGTCATCCTGGTGATGGCCACAGAACAGGAGGATCGCTCTGGTGGAGGAGGAGGGTGGTTGTGGTGATCCTTGCAGAGGAAGAGGGTTGTTCTGCTGATCCCCATGGAGTAGGAGGGTTGTTCTGCTGGTCCCTATGGAAAAAGAGGGTTGTTCTGGTGATCCTCTTGGAGTTAGGAGGGTCCTTCTGGTGATCCTCTNAGGAGGAGGGTTGAGATGGTGATTCCTGGGGCAGCTGAGGGTCATTCTGGTGATGGCCACAGAACAGGAGGGTCACTCTGGTGGAGGAGGAGGGTGGTTGTGGTGATCCTTGCAGAGGAAGAGGGTTGTTCTGCTGATCCCCATGGAGTAGGAGGGTTGTTCTGCTGGTCCCTATGGAAAAAGAGGGTTGTTCTGGTGATCCTCTTGGAGTTAGGAGGGTCCTTCTGGTGATCCTCTTGGAGTTAGGAGGGTCCTTCTGGTGATCCTCTTGGAGTTAGGAGGGTTGTTCTGGTGATCCTCATGGAGTTAGGAGGGTTGTTCTGGTGATCCTCATGGAGTTAGGAGGGTTGTTCTGGTGATCCTCATGGAGTAGGAGGGTCGTTGTGGTGCTGTTACTATGAGTTTGGGCATCCGCTCTGTGTTACTCTTGGTCAGGGTGACGCGTCTAAATGCTGTGATTAACCTGCCATGGTTGAGTTGAGGTTGCAGAGTCGCCCAGCGCTGCAGTTCTCCTGCGATGAAGCAGCGCCTGTCCCCGTGTGACAGCAGCTCCTGTCCCCCGCTGTCCATCCCCCGGGATGTGTCAGCGCTTGGCTCCCGCCGCCATGGCCGCAGCCGCGCGCTGGGGCCCCCTGCTGGGCACAGGCGTCAGTGCACTTTGTTACGAAATGATGTCACGGGCCTTGGTCCATGACGCCAGCGTGACGTCAGCCCCGCCCCAGCCAATCAGCGCGGGGAAGGTTGGGATGGTGACGTAAACTGCCCTAGCAACAGTCGGCGCGGCGCCGCCCAATCAGAAAATAGCTGTGG
>VZTG01004165.1:0-20022 GCA_013397845.1 Melanocharis versteri
TCTGGACTAAAGTGCTCCACTGGTCTTGCCTACAATTAAACATTTCCCATTCCTTTGGGATGAATTCCATAGGGTTTTTTGGAAGCAGAACTGTCTGCTCTGAAGATTTTTCCAGAGGCTTTAGGCCGGGTCTGTTCTCAGCTGCACACATAAAACCGGAGTCAGCTGATTAATCCCGGGATCAGGAATCAAAGCAGGCAGCAGCTGGAAAACCCAAACAGCGCCCGGATCGGGATCCAGGGAATGCTGAGTCAGCACTGGCAGCCCCTTCAGGAGAGGTTTAAGCCCTGTTTAAAGATTTAAGCTCCATCTCCTTTCCCATTATTCCAGGGAATGCTAATCCTGCTCAGGGTCAGACCTCGTGTATCCCAGCTTTTGGTTTTTCCAGGAGAATCCAGGATTTGCTTCATCAACAGCTTTTATTCCTCTCGAGGCCAGAGGTGCCTCCTCATTTTTTTCATAGAAGTTTGAATTGGAATCTGGAGGAATCACTGACAACTTCTGCTGGTTTCACTTCATGGAATTGCTCTGGGTTTGGGAAGCAAGGATGAGATTAATTAAATTAATTGAAACTCGTGCAAAGCTGGGATTTTTTGGGAATTACTCGAAGATGGAGAGAGATGGGGAAGGGAAAAAGGAGATCCTGGGGCTGTGTGCAGCTCACTGCAGCCCTCGGTGCATCCAGGGATTCCAAACCTTCCCTGAGAAGCAACGGCAGCTCTTGGGCAGCCGGGAAAGTGAAGAATTTTGGGAAAAGTGAGATTCCAAATACTCGGAATCACAGACCCATGGAATATCCAGGCTTAGAAGGGACCCAAGAGGGCAATAAAATCCAGCTCCTCCGTCAGTGTGTTGGAAGTTCCACTAATTCCAGTTTTTCCCTGAGTTTGGCTCTCTGGGGAATCCCAACCAAATGCAAGAATTATTCCTTAGGGCTGGGAACAGCAGCTCTGGGTTTGGTGCCTCGGGATGGGGCAGCTCCAAGAGGTGCTGGGACAGCCCAAGCACTTGGAGGGAATTAAATTGGGAATTCGGGAACAAGTTTTGGTTTAAACTGCTCAGAAATTGGCAATGAGAGATAAAACCGAGCTTAAAAACAGGTGTTGGGAAGAAAAAAGCTCCAGATCTGTTCAGCCTGAAGATGGAATTCCAGCTGGCCACAATATCCGAGTTTTCCTGCTGGGATGAGCGAATCCACCCGGAATTCTGGGTCCTGCACAATCCCTGGCAGCTCCTGGATGAAAGCTGTGCTCCAAGAAAGTCCCTGAAAATGTTAAAACTTCTTAAATTTCCGTCAGCTGGAGTGGGGAGGCTTAAATATGTCCTGGAATATTGGATTTGCCTTCTTATTTGCAAAAAGAGGGAATAAAGAAGTATTCCAAGCATTTCTATTCATCCTGCAACATTGGCTTTGCCTTTTTATTTGCAAAAAAAAAAGGGAATAAGGAAGAATTCCAAACATTTAAATACATCATGGAACAGCAAGTTTGCCTTTTGATTTGTAGGAAATGGGAATAAAGGAGAAATCCAAACATTTGTATTCATCCTGCAACATTGGATTTGCCTTTTGATTTGCAAAAAAAGAAAATGGGAATAAAGAATTCCAAGCACTTGGAGGCATCCAAGCTTTTACAGGAATGACGAAAATGAATGGAAGGGAACTGAAGTGGGGGAATTTCAGTTTAAATGAGCCTGGATTGGATTGAAACTCAAATTTTGGAAAGGAAAAGCTCAAGGAAAACCTTCCCAAGTGAAGATTTCCACACTGGAGCTACAAATCTGGGAATGCACGGTGGTCATGTTCAACAAGGACTGGAAACAGGGGGAATATTCGGGAATATTGTCCCTGGAGCAGCTCAGAACTGGATGTTTCCATTTCAGAACAAAACCAAAACCCCAGAAAATCCCAGGTCTGGTTCTGCTGGAACAGAGATCACGACTTCAGTCAGTGAGGAGCTGGAAAATTCTGTTTCCCAGCACTCGGAAAAATTTCCTGGGGCTGAGATGAGCACAAAGTTCATGGATAACAGGATACTGGACTTTCCGTTCGGACGGGAAGGTACAGCAAATCCCAGCTTTATCCCTCTGGATAAGGAGATAAATCGGGATTTTCCAGGTCAACACCAGCGACTTTTACTGCCGCAGCTTTCCCAAGAGCAGGTGTGGCTGGGCCTGGCTTAAAGGGAATTCGCAATCCTGTGTCCGTGTCCTCATCCCAGAATTCTGGGAAGTGCTTTAGGGTCATCGTACTTGAATCCCTGGAAATATTTGCTGGAATGGGGGTGTTTGGATCATCAGGAAAGGGCAGGGAGGCTGTGGAGGTGCTGGCCTCGTGTCCGGGTGATCCTGGGTGTGATTCATGCCCTCAATCCTCGGGACAGAATTCCAGCCCCCGCTGGATATTCAGAAAACGCCCTTTTCCAAAATCAGGGAATTCCAGCATAAAGCGGAACAGAAATGGATCAAATCCCACTAAACCACCCAATGAATTCCCAGTAAAAGCCCCTCTCTGGGAATTACCCAATCTCAGCTCAAACTCCAGCTTCAAAAAGGAATTTATTGCCCGAGTTTAGTTTTAGGCCTGGCTTTTGACAGTTGAGCTGGGCTCAGTTCTCTTGCCCAGCTCAAGTTTAGCCCTTCTTGCAGCTTAAAAATAAAAATATTGCTGGAAAAGATTGGGGGGAGTGGGAAGTAGCTAAAAATTAATTTTTTTAATTGAACTGTAAATGGTGTTTTAAGGAATATCCAGGAAAGGGAAATCCCAGTCAGGAATTCCTTCGGAAGGCTGGGAAGCAGCCACAGGATCCCAATCCAGCCCATTCCCAGCAGGAATATGAAATCCATCCCAAATTTCCTCTGAGTGAGGGGTCCATAAAACTTCAAGTTCTGCCCTTTCTCCAATTCCTCACACTTTAAAATTCCGTAATTTTGGACTGGATTAGTGAGGAGAGAATTTCCAAGCAGAACATTCCCGATGTTTGCCCCTTTTCTGGGCTGTTTTTTGGGAATGGCGCCATCCCCACACGAGTCCTGTGAGGGCTTGGAGCAGTTTTATTTCTGTGTCTTTTATCCCCATAAATTCAATAAAAGTTGTGGAAGTGGGGAATTCTTAAGGAAATTATTAAGGAAAAGACCTCCAGGATTGAGTCCAACCAGCACTTCCAGATTCTCCACATTTTGAGGTTTTTGGGATAATTCCCACTCCTGACAGTGAAATCTGGGACAGCGAGCCCTGGACACGGGGCATGGATCCGGAGCTGATCCCAGCTGATCCTCTTGGAAGTGAGATCTGAGGAATTGCAGCTGGAAAAGCAGGGAGGGAGGGGGAAAATCCAGCGCTGCTGGAGCGGGGAGCTCGGAGCAGAGGCTGGGCCCTGCTTCCAGCTGCACCCATGCTGGGATTCTGGGATTCTGGGGTTCTGGGATTCTGTGGTTCNTGATGCTGGGGTTCTGGGCTTCCAGGATTTTGAGATTCTGGGATTCTGCAGTTCTGGAATTCTGTGGTTCTGGGGTTCTGCAGTTCTGGGATTCTGCAGTTCTGGGATTCTTGGACTCTGTTATTCTGGGCTTTTGTGGTTCTGGGACTCTGGGATTCTGAGATTTTCTGTGATGTTATGATTCTGTGGTGCTGGGGTTCTGGGCTTCCAGGATTTTGAGATTCTGGGATTCTGCAGTTCTGGGATTCTTGGACTCTGTTATTCTGGGCTTTTGTGGTTCTGGGACTCTGGGATTCTGAGATTTTCTGTGATGTTATGATTCCATGGTTCTGGGATTCTGGGATTCTGTGGTTCTGGGGTTCCGGGATCCCCAGGGAGCTGCAGGCAGGCTGCTGCTCTGCGATTCTCTGGGAACTCCTGTCCCTGTTCCACGCGTTATCCAAGCTCTCCCAGGATCCTGTTTAAACGCAGGAAGTTATTCCTGCAGCTCGGGATGGCCTGGCCTGGGATCAGATCCAGTCCCGGATTCCCCTCCTGTTTTCCAGCCTCAGCTTGGGCTGGGTCAATCTTTAACTCCTCTTCCAGCGCCAGCAACGACCTTCGGGATAAATGAGTAACTCCTTTCCCGCCGGGAATTTTTCCACGGATTCCTCTTCCCGCTCCACGCTCGTTTTGCCGGATCTGTTGGCACAACCTTTGTTTTGCCCTTGTGTCCTTGTGCCCATTTTTTGGGATTAACCATTTTCTCGGCTGGGAGCTCGGTCCCAAGGTTCAATCCCTGCCCCCTGGAATGGAAAGAACGGGACATTAATTAATGCACTCGGAGATAATTTATTCATGGCGCTAATCACCCCTGACAAACGAGGCCATCCCTGCCCACGGAGCTTTTCCATGGAGTTATTTTTATATCTTTCCATGGAAACTGGGAAAGCACAGGGGGCAGGAAGTTCACACTTGGGAGTGTCCGAGTTCCTCATCCACATCCAAATGGAGAAAAATTCCTTAAAAGTCACTGTGGGGCCAAGGAGCCTCCCAAGGGCATTGGGCTCCATGATCCCAGAGGTCTTTTCCAAAGATTATTCCCACCTCTGGAATTGTCCAAGGCCAGCTTGGATGGAGCTTGGAACCCCCTGGGATAGCGGAAGTGTCCCCGCCGTGGGAAAGGGTTGAACGTTAAAGCTTTAAAAATCCCTCCCAATCCAAACCATTCCACGATTCCATGATCAACAGAACCCCAGATGTGATTCCTGATGGGATCCCGGAGGCACTGGAGAACAGGATGTGCACTGCACACCGAACAGGGATAAATCCCACGGGATGGATCCTGACTTACTGCTTTCGTTTTCTGATGGGCAGTGGGATTTCTGGCTGGATGTTGGGATAAAGGGAATAAAAAACCATCCCGACTTCCAGCTGGATATTGGGATAAAGGGAATAAAAAAAAAATCCTGATTTTCAGCTGGATATTGGGATAAAGGGAATAAAACATCCTGATTTCCAGCTGGATGTTGGGATAAAGGGAATAAAACATCCCAATTTCCAGCTGGATGTTGGGATAAAGGGAATAAAACATCCCTATTTCCAGCTGGATATTGGGATAAAGGGAATAAAAAACCTATCCTGATTTCCAGCTGGATATTGGGATAAAGGGAATAAAACATTTAGATTTTCAGCTGGATATTGGGATAAAGGGAATAAAACTTCCTGATTGTCATCTGGATATTGGGATAAAAGGAATAAAAAGTTTGGATTTTCAGCTGGATATTGGTGTAAAGGGAATATTTGGATAAATACAGATATTTGGATAAAGTGCTTGATCCGGTTGAAGTAGGATCCTGGAATCCCTGATCCAGTCAACCGATCCCAGGGATGGATTTATTCCTCCATTTCTTTAGTGTTGTTCCCTGCAGACAGGAGGAGAATTCCACAGAGATATTCTTGGGAAGCTGGAAATGAAGCCCAGCCAGATGAGACAGAGATGCCTCAGATCCTGATGTTTTGATCTCCAGAGGGAATTTCACACTTCCAAGACAGCAGCTGGAAAGCCAAATTCCAATGGGATGCAGGACTGGGGGTGTTTCCCATTTTTCCCTCCTTTTCCCTCCATTCCCCAATTTCTCGTGTCCCCGAGATGCCAAAATCAGGGCAGATTTCCTATGGAAGAGGGAAAAAACAGAAAAAAATAGAAAATCTCTATAAAATCTACCAGAGGGCTGCAGGACTAATCCGAAGGCTGATATTTCAGGAATTTCAATCCATGATCCTGCTGAATTCCATGGATTTTGCCCCTGTGCCCCGGTTAAGAAGAGCAGCGCAACAGGAACCCTTCACAAAGCATCGCTCGCCTGGCAACATTCCATAGGGAGTTGGGAAAATCTCAATCCTCAACCAAAACATTCCCAAGGTTTTCCTCAATGGCTTTGATCTGTTTCGATAATTTTGGGAATCTCTTGAACTCCTGATCAGCTGAAATTCTGTGAATCTCTTGAAATCCTGATCAGCTGAAAATCTGGGAATCTCTGGAGCTCCTGTCAGCCCAATCAGCTGAAACTTTGGGAATCTCTGGAGCTCCTGTCAGCCCAATCAGCTGCAATTTTGGGAATCTCCAGAGCTCTGGATCAGCTGAAATTTTGGGACTCTCTGGAGCTCCAGATCAGCTGAAAAGCCCCATTTATTTCCCTCCTCCACACGTTTTTAAAGTTCTTTTCTTCCCCCGGGAGCATTTTCGGGATGAGTTTTCCTGCTGGCAGCCGGAGCTGAGTTATCACTTCCAGCCGGGAATGCTGACAGTGCTCAGCTCCGTTCCTTGCCAGAATTTTGGGAGAAAATAAAACTTTTGTGTAACTCCTGGAGCGGCCGATTCCAAGTGACTCATCCTGAGGGAAGGACTGCACAAGACGATCTAAAAATAAGGACCAGGAGAAGCTCCAGCAGATCCGTGCCGGCCATCCTGGAGCCCCAAATCCTCGATTGGAGGTGGAAAACTGATCCCCGCTCATCCCAAATCATTCCTAAGGCCAGAATTCCAGTGGAAAAGCTCTTCAGTGCCACTGTCCCCTCTCGGATGGTTTTGAGGGCGGTTTGAGGGTTTGGACATTTTTTGGTTCATCTTTTCCCATCTCTCCACAGCTGGAGGGGAGGGAAGGGATCCCCTCTGGAATTCCTGATTCCCGTGGCTGAGCATTTTGGCTCATGCTGGAATTTATCCAGCCACCTGCTGGGAATCTGGGACTCCTTTCCCTCCATCTCAGGTCCATCTCCCTCAGAATTTTTGGGAGATCTCCCTCCTGGGCCTAAATCTCCTTGGTGTATTCCTTGAATCCTTCGGGTTGGGTGGATGCCATTCCATGATCCTACAGGATCTGAATTCCCTGTTTTCCCGGCCTCTCCTGGATCCAACCGCTGTGGGAAGATCATGGAAGAGAGGGGTGGAAACGCTGCCATTTTGGGGACCTCATCCCTGTGGGTTTGGTGGACAGGATTCCATGGCAAAACTCTCCAATAGGATCCGAATTCCCTGTTTTCCTGGCCTCTCTTGGAATCCGCTGCTGTGGGAAAAGCATGGAAGTGCCTAAAGGAGGCTCTGCCATTTGGGGGGGTCTCATCCCTGTGGGTTTGGTGGACAGGATTCCATGGCAAAACTCTCCAATAGGATCCGAATTCCCTGTTTTCCTGGCCTCTCTTGGAATCCGCTGCTGTGGGAAAAGCATGGAAGTGCCTAAAGGAGGCTCTGCCATTTGGGGGGGTCTCATCCCTGTGGGTTTGGTGGACGCCATTCCATGATCCTACAGGATCTGAATTCCCTGTTCTCCTGGCTTTTCCTGGATCCAACTGCAGTGGGAAGAGCATGGAAGGGCCTAAAGGAGGCTCTGACATTTGGGGGACCTAATCCCTGTGGGTTTGGTGGACACCATTCCATGATCCTACAGGATCTGAATTCCCTGTTCTCCTGGCTTTTCCTGGATCCCGCTGCAGTGGGAAGAGCATGGAAGCGCCTAAAGGAGGCTCTGCCATTTTGGGGGGTCTCATCCCCGCGGTTTTGCGGGATAAGGACGCAGCAGGTGACGGGATTGGTGGAACAGCTCCACACCCACGCACAGGGAGGGCAAATCTTTGTGTCCATCCACAGGTGACTTTGAAACACCGCCAGGAGCATCCCAAATTCCCCACTCTCCTGTTCCATCCTTCCCCTCCGACAGGGGCTCGGAACTGTGTCCCAAAATCCGCCTCCGGTTCCTACGGGCATTGTTTGAGCAGATTGCCGAGTTCGGGATTTGTTATCCCGGACGTCTGGCCAATGTAAATGTTTCCTTTCCTCAAAGCCAGCAAGGATTTGTAATATCCCTGTGGATAATCCTCCCCTCCGACCACATCAAGGAGAGGGCAGCGAATTCCAGGGAGGAACGCGCAATTCCCACCCTGGGAGAAGCTGTGGTGAGCAATTCACTGTTGCTCCTCTCAGTCAGATTCCGGCTTTTATCCCAGCCTAAAAATGTCCGTGACATCCCAGAACTTTTACTGACAGGTGTCAATCCTCACGAATCCCAATCCTACAATTCCTACGGCTCCCAGGAATTATCTCATCTGGGAGCAAAAGGGTTTTGTCATTGGGAACAGGAAATCTCCATGCTGGGAATCACGGATTTGACATCTCCAAAAGGTTCACTCTCCGCTGCTCCATTTCCAGCTGGTTCATGTCCCAGGAAATCTTTTTTTTCATGGAATTTCTTGCTCCTTGCTGGTCCTTCAGTGTTTTCTGGGATCCTGCAGAGTGCTGATGCCACCCCACAGAAATCCAGTTTAATTTTGGGGACAAGAGGGGCAAACTCAACAGTGATTTTTATTCCCAGTCAGCAAATTGTGGGAATTCCCAAAGATCAGATGGATGAATCCCATTTTTCTGGGCCCTGGAATTAAGTGAGTCCATATCCACTTTATCCTTCCCTTTCTGTTTGCTTTTATTAAAAATCACCCCTTTTCAGCTAAAAACATCTTTCACCTTGAAGGATTGAAGGGAAACACCTGGAACTGGGTCCTGGTGGCCTCGGGAAAACACCTGGAAAACTCCAAATGATCCCAGATTGCCCCACATTTACAAAATAAACCCATTTTTATGTCCAGCTCAAACCAGTTTCACGTCTGGGCGATTTGGGTCACCGGTGGGAGCTCCCACCTTCTCCAGGTTCTTCTGGAGCTGGGAATGGATTCTCCCGGCCGAGGAGGACGATTTAGCTGGAGCCTCCACAAATCCTCCTCCGTGAGATCTCGCTGGTCCTTGTGAAGTTGGAATTCTCCTCCCAGCTTTTCTCAGGAGCAGGGGTCGAGTGCCACAGCCTCCCGCAGGGTGCTGGGAATTACGGATTTTATGTCCATAATCTGGGAATTCTGTTATAGTCCCAAAGTCAATTTAAATCCTCACTGGTTTAGTGGCCTCCAAATAAAATTATCCATCTTTTTTAGACCTGGACTTATAATCCAGGCTGGAATCTCAGTGGAGAGCTCAGTCCTGCTCCTCTTCCTCTTTCCACATGGGCCTTTGCTCTCCATGGAATTCCCTCCAAATCAGCATTCCCATTAAATCAGCATCCCTGGACTCTGGGAGCTGGCAGAATTAAAATTCCTGGAATATCTCCTGCCAGCCTCTGGAATCCACCCTGTGCTGTGGGAAGAAGCTTAAGGACAGGACCGCTGGTTGAGGTTCCCGGGATTTAACCCATCTTTGGGATGAACCACAGCCCTCATTCCCTTTTTTTCCCCCTTACTCTGCATTTGCACAGCCCATAATTTCCATAATTTCCACCATTTCCATAATTAGAAGCCGGAGGGACCTGTGTGGGACATTGGGATGCTGGGTTTGGAGCTGGGAATTTGAGGAATCTCCTCCCTAAATGAGGGCTTTTCTGACATGGAATTACTTTAAATGAGCAGTTCGGTTTAAATTAGCAGGTTAGTTTAAATTAGATGGCAGTTTAGTTTAAACTAACAGTTCGGTTTAAATTAGCAGTTTAAATTAGCAGTTAAGTTTACATTAGCAGTTAAGTTTAAATTAGCAGTTTAGTTTAAATTAGCAGTTCAGTTTAACCTAGACAGCAGTTTAGTGTTAAACTAACAGTACAGTTTAAATTAGCAGTTAAATTTAAATTAGCAGTTTAGTTTAGTCTAAATGAGCAGTTCAGTTTAAATTTGCCAAAAAAGGCTCCCTCTATTTTTGGTCCCTGTAATCCCTGTAGTGCCAGAGGCACAACCCCAGCCCAGCTTGGGAATGTGCTGGAAAATCCAATCCCGTGTCCCAGGCTGGAATCCGAGGCTCTGCCAAGGGATATTCAGGAGGTCGGAAGAGAAATCCAATTCCTGTTCATCTCGCCTGAGTTTCTGTGTGTCGGTTAAACCGTGATCCTTCCCTTCCCTTCCCTTCCCTGAACTTCCATTCCCTGAACTTCCCTTCCCTTCCCTGAACTTCCCTTCCCTTCCCTGTCTCTCCAAAGGGATCTTTCCCAAGGCTCACCGAAGGACATTTTCCGTGCCAACATTTGTGTTGTTTTGGTTTGCGGTTTTCTCCAAGGAAGTTTGGGATTTCAGGGTCACCCTGCTCCGAGGAAGCCAGGACTGTGATCCCGGAGGAAATACAGAACTGCAGGGAAACGAGACTCAGGGAATCTGGGAATGGGTTGGGAAGGACCTTAAGGATCATCCATTCCCACCCCCTGGATGGGCAGGGACACCTCCCACTGTCCCAGGTGATCCAAGTGTCCAGCCTGGCCTTGGGCACTGCCAGGGATCCAGGGGCAGCCACAGCTTCTCTGGGAATTCCAGCCCAGCCAGGAATTCCTTCCCAAAATCCCATCCATCCCTGCCCTCTGGCAGTGGGAAGCCATTCCCTGTGTCCTGTCCCTCCATCCCTTGTCCCCAGTCCCTCTCCAGCTCTCCTGGAGCCCCTTCAGGCCCTGGCAGGGGCTCTGAGCTCTCCCTGGAGTTTCTCCTCTCCAGGTGAACATTCCCAGCTCTCCCAGCCTGGCAGGATCCAGGGGGGATCTCTGGGTGCTTTGGGTGCCGTCCCTGTGTTTTGATGGAATGGGGCAGAGAAGGAAAAGTGGGATCCAGCCCGGGATAACGCTGGGAGCTGGATGCAGTGCCCAGCCCTGGCCAGGCCCGGGGGAGCTGTGCTGATCCTCGCTGAGCAGGGAGTGAAGTGTTTGGCACCGCCATTCCTGAGCCATTCCCAGCTCCCTGGATCCCACACCGATCCCAAGCCCTTGTGTCCCCGGAGTCCGGGAATGTCCCGTGCCAGCCCTTCCCAGCCATTTCCTGCGGGAACAACACCAGGACAGGCTCCAAACACCAGGATTTCTTCGCAGCTGCACTTCCACAAAATGATTATCAGAGAAATAATCGGAATATTTCCCCAGAATCTGGAATTCCCTCTTTTTTTAGCGTTCCTACGGATCCCCTTCCCATTTGAGGTGTTCCCCTCTTCCCTTGGCACCTGACCTGGCTCCGGGCGCTGCCCGCGCCGCGGATTTGGAATCCTGACATCACCCAGACAATGAATTCTTCACTGAACCTGGCCCCCGTCCCCAGCAGCTCCCCAAATCCAAGGATAGAGTTGCTGCGGAACGTGGCCAGAAGAGGAGGGAAACCAGAAAAACAAAACAAAATCCGAGCCGGAACCGTTCCAGCGAAACTGCAGCCACCCAAAAATGCAGGAGCAGCACAAAAAGGAGCCACGCTGTGCCCTCACCAACTCCCACTCCGTAATTTAAGGAAAATGCTGAAGGTTTGGGATTTTTAAAACCCTTCTCTGGTTTCCTCAGGGCAAGGGAAAAAAAAGGAAGAGAGGGACTAAGAATTCCTTGTGTTCTTTCCCTGAGTAAAGAGCAGAATTTGGGGATTCATTCGGGGCTGGAGGATCCTCTCCCTCAGTTGGGTTTTCTCCGATTTCTAATTTTGCTCCTCGGGAGAGCAGGAGCTCCTCGTGGCACAGGAAAGGGATATTTGAGCTGATCCAGGGGAAAATTCCTGGTGTTCCGGATGAGAAGCGGATGAAAAGTGGTGGGGAGGGAAGGGTTGTCCTTTAATCATTCCTTTAATCATTCCTTTAATTATCCTGGGGTTTCTGCTCTGGAGGCGATGCCTGTGCTGAGGAATTTTCCTATTCCATGGGATAGGAGTGAGGGAACAGAAAAAGGAAATTTCTGTACCGGGTTATTAGGGATGAACAACAGCCAACGAGCTTTTCCTCAGGAAAACGGGATCGGGAATAATGTTTGGATCCGACAAGGATGCAAACGTGGCTGTGGAGCCTCAGGGACTCCAAAGTTCAGATGTTCCCATTTTTCTCCATGGGACAGATGGAATTTCCCATCATTCCCCACAGCCCAATAGGTAAATAAGGCCCACAGAATCCTGGGAAATGTAGTTTAGCTTTGGGAATTTTCCAGTGCTGGAAGTGATTCTGGCGATTTTTCTCTATAATGATATTTTGGTGCTCATCCTGAACTTTTTTGGTTTGCTTTGTTTTTTTTAATTTCAAGTCTGGGGGATAAAAATTCCACATTTTTTGTTAAAGGCAGGAAAACTCCTAAAACCAGTATGGATAAATGAATTTTCTTTCCCGAAACATTGAAAAAGCCCGAGGAGCTGCCCATGCCATTCCTAATTATTTTAAGGATCTTATTTTCCCTTCTTTTAGAGCCACCCATTGTGGTTACTCCTTTAAAAATGAAATCGAAAACTGAAACTAAAAATTAAAATTCAGGATGTAGAGACCCGTCCTGGCTGCTCAAATTGGGAATGTGAAGGGAATTCTGGTTGTCTGTAGAAGATGGAAAAGAAGTTTTCTCCATCCCAAAAGAATCTGCATCCCATATCCGTTGCAATCCACGGCTGATTTCACTGGAAAACCATGGGAAGGATTTAACTGAGGAGATGCAAAATGTCCAGGACAGAAGAGAACACAGGGAAGCCGTGGGCTGATTCCAAGCCTTTTTCCATGCTGGGATTTGATGTCCAGTAGTTCCTTCAGGATCAGAGCTGGGCTCCCCTTCCAGCCTCACTTTGGGGTGATTTTCCCTGGATTTCAGGTGCTCCAATTCCACGGTGAGCAGCCTGAGAGATGCCTGGAGATGCTCCAGGATTAATCTGGGAGAAATTCCCAGCTGGGGGAGCTGGGAAAGGGATTCCAGGGGGATCTTCTGGCTCTGCAGAATTCCCTGACAGGAGGGGGCAGCCGGGGGGGTCGGAATCTGCTCCCAGGGAATGGGGACAGGAGGAGAGGGAACGACCTCAGGCTGGGCCAGGGAAGGGTTAAATTGGATATTTGGGATAATTTCCCCATGGAAAGGGTGGTCAGGCCTTGGAACTGCCCAGGGAGGTTTGGAGTGCCCATCCCTGGAGGTGGCCAAGGAATTCCTGGATGTGGCACTCAGGGCTCTGGTGGGGATCGGGCACAGCTTGGACTCGATGATCCCGGAGATCTTTCCCAGCTTTCATAATCCCGGGATTCTCTCTGCTGTAATTCCATAACCACGAATTTCCATACAAATCCAAACATTTCCTCGCCCCAATCCCTGCAGGATTTTATCCTCCTTAAATCCCAGGCCCCGCTGTGCGTGGGAATCTTCCTGGCCATGTTGGCACCGGGATTTTTAGGGATGTGGATTCCCTGTTTGTGCAGGTCTTTGTGGACCTGCAGGACTCAATTCCCGGCCCCTTTTCCATTATTCCATGTAGATCAACCTCCCGAGTGCAGCTGGACGAAACCCTGGAATGGCTGGGGTGGGACAGTGGGCCTGGAATCAAAGCTGGGAGAGGAGACCCGAACACGGCACTGGAAAGGGCGGAAGGAGCATCCTGTGGAAGGCGGGAATTCTCCGCTCTCCTGAGCAATTCCAGCCCCAGCTGCGCCATCCCGGGATGCAGAAAAGGCTCCCAACGCTCAGCCGAACTCTCCGGCCTTTTTAAGGAGAGGCCACTGCTTTATTTACTGCTCTTGGAAGGGCGGGAGAGCTCCGGCTCCCGGCCAAAATCCAGTCGGGAATAACAGCTCCAAAGAGCAACTTGAACTCGGAGCAGCCTCTTCACTCCCATCCTTCTCCTTTCCTGGAGCTGAGCACAGCCGGAATCCGTCGGAATCCGTCCGCGGAGCTGGCACGGCCGCACCCTTATCTTTGCCATCGGCATCCCGGACTCTTCTTGCTGACAAAAGAGGAATATTTGTGCCAGGAGGCTGCGGGAACACAGCATTCCCCCCGGCACGGATAAATCTCGGCACAAACATTATCTGTGTCTGCAGGGAAGGGACGAATCCATAAAATTCCCCGGGTGGAGAGGGTCAGACCCCGCGCTGCCAGCCTTGGCTGACACAGGGAACAGGAGGATTTATCCCGAGATTTATTCCCAGCTCCCGGTCCTGCTCCCGAGTGAATATTGGGATTATTGGCATGAATTGATACAGAATTAATTGGTGTAATTACTGTGGATCAGCTGTGATTCCAGCATGGTTAGCACAGGTTTTTTTTCCTTTCCCAACTGGAATTTTTAACCCCTGAACATCGTATTAAATGATCTCGTTAGTAATTACTGATGAGATCATTAACAGGCTTATAGAAACATAATTGAAGTGTCATTTAAAGGTGTTGAACGCGATTTTCAGAAAGAAAGATCTGAAAATCCGGCTGTTGAAAATTCCAAGCCTTTCAAGCGTTGCCAATCCCAGAAGTCAAAAAGAAGGAATAAAGGCTGGCTTTGGGAATGTGTGCGAAGCCATTGTTCTCCTGCTGTCAGTCAGCAGCCTGTGGTTCCCGACAATGGAGTTGTTTTCCAAAGTTTCCCAAAGTTTACTCTGCGGAGTCATCGCAGCCTCGTGAAATCCGACTCCCGCTGTTGCTGTGGTTGGGAAATAAACCAGGAGAATAAACAGGGAGAGTTCTCCGTGTTTTCCTTACGGCTGGAGCTCCAAGATTCGCCCTCGGTGGGTGCTTGGGGATGCAGCTTTAATAATCCCGGATCCCGGTTTTTGGGAAGGGAATCCCCTGAGTGCCCGTTCCAATGGCCTTTATCGATCCACGGAATCCATGGATATTTGCTGGATGTTTTTCCTTGAGAATTTGAAACAAAAGCTTAAACTTCTTGTACCCAACTTTTCCATCAGAGGGGGTTTAGTTCGGGAGCGTCCCACTACTGGAACATAAAGGAGCGCTTGGACTGGGAATGAAATGGAATTTGGGATCGTCACAGCTCACAATTCCTGTCGTGGAATCGTGGGATGGTTTGGGATGGAAGGGACCTTGAAGCTCATCCAGTGCCACCCCTGGATGGGCAGGGACACCTCCCACTGTCCCAGGTGATCCCAGCCCTATCCAGCCTGGTCTTGGGCACTGCCAGGGACCCAGGGGCAGCCACAGCAAATCTGGGAATTACTTTCCAGTCTCTCCCCACCCTCCCAGCCAGGAATTCCTTCCCAATATCCCATCCATCCCTGCCCTCTGGCAGTGGAAGCCATTCCCTGGGTCCTGTCCCTCCATCCCTTGTCCCCAGTCCCTCTCCAGCTCTCCTGGAGCCCCTTTAGGCCCTGGCAGGGGCTCTGAGCTCTCCCTGGAGCCTTCTCCTCTCCAGGTGAACATTCCCAGCTCTCCCAGCCTGGCTCCAGCCCTGGAGCAGCTCCGGGGCCTCCTCTGGATTCACTTCCAGCAGTTCCACATCTTTCCTGTGCTGGAGCCCCAGAGGAAGTTGAGATCTCCCCCATAATCATTAATTTTTGTTGACTGGCCCTGACTCATAGAAACCAAAGTTTTTTGTGACTCCACAACACTTCTTCCAGACTTTCCACAGGATGCAGGAGGAATATTCTGAGTTTGGGCTGGAATTCCCTGCTGGAAGCATGGTTGGATGGGACAAACATTTGGAGCCAGCAGCTGATTATCGAGGAACCCACAGAGAGCTCGGAGCCACTGAATGAACCCTGCCCACCTTTTATATCCTTTGGGATTGTCCAACCCAAATTCCAAATGCTCCAGAACCTCCCCTGCTGTGAGGCTCCGTCCATGGAGAAAATCCAGCATTTCACAGGATCACCGAACCGATTCTGCTGGAAAAGACCTCTGAAATCCTGGAATCCAAGCCGTGGCTCCGTTTGTTGCTCGTGGGAGTTGTGGAAGTGCAGGGAATTTTCTGGGATCTCCCTTTGGTTGTGATTAATGGAGGAAAGGAAGATTTTCCTGAACTCTGCTTCCCAACCAAACATCTCGGGAATGACTCTGTTTTCCAAAGGGGATTCAGAGTGGGAATGTGCTTGAGAATGGAGGAGGTTCTGTTGTCCCAGCAGGGAGCAGTGACAGGAATTTCAGGGAAAGCTGGCGCTGCATTCCAGCATTTAAATATTTACGGAGAGGTGACACAAGGTCTCTGAAAACACCTTTGGCTTTCCCCTCACCCCATTAAACCCCTGGCATTCCCTGGATTCAGCCCAAGGAGCTGCCAAAAGCCTGGAATTGCGGGGCCGTGGGGTGGCTGGGTAAGGACACAGCGACCTCCTCGACCTGAGGCTTCCTCCTCGGCCTCGGGAAGGATTGGGAAATCTCCAGGGATCCAAAGTCCGGGGAAGTGGGGCAGAACGAGGCAGGAAAGGCCCGGCCGTGGCTGGGTCACTGCTGCTGTGCTGGGCAGGGTCACGGCCTTGGTTTAATGTCCCCTCCCAGGTGTCACCCCGGGGCTCCTGGAATAAGGAATGCCAGGATCTCCTTTCCACCCCTTTCCAGCTGTACCAGAGGATTTGGGATTGAAGAAGCCCTTGAAGGGCACTGAGAGGAGAAAATCAGAAGGATTTTCTTCCAGTCTGACCTGGAATTGTCCAGGGCTTGGAGCAGCCTGGGATAGTGGGAGGTGTCCCTGCCCATCCAGGGGGTGGAATGGGATGGTCCTGAAAGTCCCTCCCCATCCCCGAATTCCGGGATCCTCGTTGCCCTGCAGATGTGGATTTTATGGAGCATCGCAGTCCTGTCTCCCTTCCAGCAGAGTGACCTCAAAATGCAAAGCTTGAAACACCCAGAGGGGTTGGAATCAGGTGGTGTTGAAGCTCTCCTCCATCCCAGGCAATTCTGGGATTCCATGGATTCCTTGGGAACTACCCAGGACAAAGATTTGGTGTGGCAGGACTTTTCCCATCCGTGAACCTTCACTGATGCTTCCTGAGGGACAGGAAAACGCTCCCTAAAAATTCCGCTCCGAGCTCCAGCCCGGTCCCGGAGTTTAACCTTGACAGAGGTCGGTGTTCTGCAGCTCCACAGGATCAGAGCTGGGAATAAATGGAAAACCAGAAGGATATTGGAGAGGAAACGCAGTCCTGAATAAATGATGAGGCTTTTGCTGTTCCGTCCGTGCAATCCCCTTCGGGACGGCTGAGCAATCCCTTTGTCCCGGCTCTTTTCTGCTTGGGGCAGGAATTTGTGATCAGGCATAGCTGGCACGGAGTTAATGTGTAAAGCAGGGAAAACGAACTTCCAGAGGCTGGGATGCAGCAGGAATGCAGCAGGAACACAGTTCCCAGCCTGGCTTACCTGATCTCCGTCTCAGGGTCAGGATTTGATAAAACGCGAACAAATACCGAGGGAGAAAAACCGGGAATAAACTGTGCCTAAAACTCTCCTGGGTTGTTCTGCAGCTGGAATTGGAATGCGGAGTTTGGAGAAGGAATTTTTCCGTCTCTTGGTCTCCTCTCCCTGATACAGGCAGGGAAAACGTACAGGTTCCGAAGGCAAAGGCAAAAATCAGGAGTGGGTGATCCCAGTGTCACTGAGGGAGAATTCTGATAAAAATGTTTTTTTTTCCTTGGAGGAGGGAGGAGAAACCAGGATCGTGTTTGGGTTTTCCACCCAGAGCGAGACTCCTCTTATCTCCCTGAAGCAGCAGCGATTTGAGGGAAAATCCTATGGGATGGGATTTTTCTGGATGTCTCTGGATCCTATGGGATCTGATCCTGCGCAGGTTCTTTACAAAACATTCACGGATGAACTCCCTGACCTGGATTTGGGAATGGAACAGGCGCAGCCTGTGGGAAACGGAAGCTCAGGGATGAATCCTAAATTTCCAATCTTTTTCCTGCCGGCTCCGATCCTCCTCAGGTTCCTGAGCAGGAATCGAGCTGGGGGGAAGAGCGGGAAGAGAACGAGGAGCTGAGATGCCAGTCCTGGTAAAATCCATCTTTGGGAATCTGAACCATCCACGCTCTTCCAAGGGATTTTCCGCCAGCAGGAGGAGGGATGAGATCAGAGCCTGGCTGGAGGCCGAGACAAGCGGGAATAGCAGGAGATTTTAGGGAAGAACTAAAACATTTTGGGGTCAGACGAGAATTCTGTGACTGGGAGGGAGGGTATCCAGCAGAGGGGGGAGGGGAGATTCCCAAGGGAGCCGGAGTGAAATGCGGAGTCATGCGAGGTGGCAGTGCAGATTGTCAGAGGGGCTTGGGGACGTCGGGAAAAGGCTAAAAATATCCCATGGGATCAGATGCCACAGGAGAATCCAGGCATCCCCTGCTGGTGTAATTCCAGACGGGAATTCTGCCTGGGCGACTCCGCTGCGTTCAGAGCCCAGGAGACAACGCGCGGGTTAATTCCTAATTGTTCCCGTAGATTAATGAATTGTTCCCATGGATTAATGAACGCCATTTCCGGGTCCCATGTGGTCCTATCCTGAGTTTATCCGGCTTTTCCATCGTCATTCTTTGGACACCATCACTCGGACGAGGCTGAGGGAGATTGGGACCTCACAGAGCACAGACAGATTCCAAACTCTCGGATCCACTGCTTGGATCTGATAGCCAGAGACATGTGGAATGAGGTCCATGCAGGAGAGGAACATCCAGGCAATTCCTAGGAAATCTGGATGCCACAGAATCCCGGAATCCCACAACGGGGTTGGATTGGGAGGGATCATCTCATCCCAGCTCCTGGATATTCCGGCTGTCTTCGGTTGGGATGAGTTTGGAGCTCAGCTGGGAATGTTCATCCTGGAGANCCGGAAAATCCGACCCAGGACAAGTTTCCAGGACCTTCGTAATTTTAATATTTGTAATTTTCAGGCTCAGCTCCTACGGAGGGACCCAAAGAAAGATTTCCCACTGAATGAAGGACNGACAGGAGGGGGCAGCCGGGAGGAATTGGGATCTGCTCCCAGGGAACGGGGACAGGAGGAGAGGGAACGGCCTCAGGCTGGGCCAGGGAAGGGTTAAATTGGATATTTGGGATAATTTCTCTATGGAAAGGGTGGTCAGGAATGGGAAGGGGCTGTTTGGAGTCCCCATCCCTGGAGGTGTCCAAGGAATTCCTGGATGTGGCACTCAGGGCTCTGGTGGGGATCGGGCGCAGCTTGGACTCCATGATCCCGGAGATTTTTCCCAGCCTCAATGATTTTGGGATCCTCTGGATGCAAAAGCCGCTTTTCCCAGCCCCGTTCCTCCCCCACATCCTCCAGCCCCTGCCAGAACTCTCCAGGTGAACTCAGAAACTCCAGAAGAGGATTTTGCTGGGGTTTGATCCCAAACTCCTCAGGATTCTTGGGAAGCACTTAACTCCCAGCTCCAGCATGTCTGAGGGTGGAGCACCTTCCGTGGGGAGAAGGAGGAAGGAATTGCAGGCAGTTGGGGAAGGATTGGTGGGAATGACCTTGCAGGGACATGAGGAGCTGCCCAAGCGGGAGATGGTGTAAAAATCCACCGGAAAACACTCGGAAAATCCAACCCAGGACAAGTTTCTAGGACCTTCGTATTTTTAATATTTGTAATTTTAAGGTTCAGCTCCTACGGAGGGACCTAAAGGAAGATTTCCCACTGAATGAAGGACCTTTCCATCTGATTCTCCAGAATTTTGGAATGCTGAGTNCGAGAGTTTTTGGGGAGGAGCTTGGGAAAGCTCCAGCAGCCCCGAGAGATTCCAACATTTCTGCTCCACTTCTGGAAGCGGGACATCGCCTTTGGTCGCCAGCTCCGGATTTCGCTGCCAAAAAGCCACAAGGAAAATAATAAAGAGGCAAAACAGCTCCGCGGGCTCGGGTTGCTGGGTGGTGACGAGGCCAATTTGCGTAAAACGTTTTGATCCCGCGTCGTTCCTTGGGCTCGGGCCACGGTTTGTGCTGGGAGAGCTCCGAGCGCTGCTCCAGACGCGTCCCCGCGAGGGCCGAGGTGGAGACGGCCCCGCACACAAAGGGAAGGGGATTTATAGGGAGAGCCGGCGGCTGGAAAGGAGGGAAAGAGCATCTCCGGGAATTCTGAGGCGCTGCCAGCAAGAAGAGAGGTGAACGGCAGGAAAACCAGGCTTAGGCGCTTTTTTCCGGCTGATACGGGACTAGAATAGGGAAAAAAATGGGATTAATTGGAATGAAGTAAAAATTAATGGATTTTTATCGGGGAATCAGATCCAAGCGCTAAAATAGGATCGGGGTTTGTGGAGGAATCTGCTCCTTCCAGCGGGATGCAGCACTGGGAAGATGGAGGGAGGGAGGGAGGGATGGAGGGATGGATGGATGGGGATGGATAGACAGATGGATGGATAGATGGATGGATGGATGGATGGACGGAGGGGTGGATGGAGGGATG
>VZTG01004165.1:20130-36282 GCA_013397845.1 Melanocharis versteri
GGATGGATGGATGTAGAGGGCGGAGTTTCTTTAAACCAGGGGTGGGAGGTTTTCCCAGTGGTAGCTGAGCTGTCACATCCCAGGGCTGGGGATCTGCCAGGTGTTCCGTGTGCCTGGATGGGAGCGCATGGATTGGGAGATGCTCTGCGCGCACTGAAAGGATTTATCTGAGCACAGGAAAAATAAGGAATATTTTCCTGTGGTATCACTTCGGAGGAGACATTCCCAGAGCCAGGTCCCAGCTCCCGAGTGCCCCATCCCGTCTCTTTTTCCCTGGTTTAGTCCTTTCCCCATGGATCCCATTGGTGGATGAGATTCCGGCAGCTGAGTTATGATTTAGGAACAAAATATCTGGACAACGAAACTTCCAAAAGGAAAAATTCCCAGTGCTCATCATCGTTCCCTGCTGCCGTCCCAGGCTGAAATTGCCCCATTCCTGAGCTCCGGGGGGGACAAAGAACTTTCCGGTGATTTGGAGTTTGGGAAGTTCTGACCACCATCCTCGAAGTTATTTATGGAAAGTGAAGGTTTAATAATTCCAAGGAATGATCCCTTTAGGTCGTATCCATGACCTATTTTTGACAAAAGAAAACCAGGGAAAAACTAAATTAACCGGAGTTAGTGAGGGGAATGGGGATGAGGGCCAAGGATTTGGGATCCAATCCCTCAATTCCTAAAACTGGTTAAAAAGTGTCTTTCAAATCCCTGAATGTGGCCCCACAGGAAAACAAGGTTGTCCACTGGTTATTAACAGCTCAAACACTTGAGGATGTGCAAAAACGGGGATAGAAATCCATGGGAAAACTCCCTGTTTCCAGCTATCCATGGAAAACCATGGGGAGCTCAGGGGGAAAACAGGGATCACCCGCCCAGGGACCGGTGAGAGGCATCAGTATGGCCTGGGTATGGTCCTGATTCCCGGTTTTTCTGAGGATTGGGATATTCTTTAGCCCTGTGGATTCTGGAGGGGGGCTGCTCTGATCTCCTCACGATCAGTGGGATTGGGATTGGGAGAGCAGGAACCTCTCCAAGCGTTGGTGTGACCCAGGAGGAAAGATGGCTTTGGAAAGATCCATCCTTTTGCTCCTGGCTGCTCCACAACTCCTCACTCCTCTGAGGAGGAACAAGCCCTGCTCTGCTCGGAAAAAAATTCCTCAGGATTCTGTAGGACCCAGGGGCAGCTAAACCCATAAATCCCCTAAACCCTGAGGGCTGGGAGTTATGAGATAAGAGAAGATGTTGGAGATAAGAGTGATTTGTGTGGCTTGGATGGGCACGGTGTTATGGAATGCAGGGAAAGATTCCTGAAACCCTGAAATCCCCAAATCCCCTCCCCAGCCACCCCAAGCAGCAGGGATTTGGATCAGGACATTTCCATATGGATTTGGATGAGGCCATTTCCACCTGGATTTGGATGAGGACATTTCCACCTGGATTTGGATGGAGACTTTTCCATTTGCATTCGGATGAGGACACCTTTACCTGGGTTTGGATCAGGACATTTCCACCTGGATTTGGATGAGGACATTTCTATCTGGATTTGGATGAGGACATTCCTACCTGGATTTGGGTCAGGACATTTCTACCTGGATTTGGATCAGGACATTTCCATTTGGATTTGGATGAGGACATTCCTATCTGGATTTGGATGAGGACATTTCCATCTGGATTTGGATGAGGACATTTCCATCTGGATTTGGATGAGGACATTCCTATCTGGATTTGGATGAGGACACCTTTAGCTGGGTTTGGATGAAGACACTTCCATCTGGATTTGGATCAACACACATCTCTCTGGATTTGGATCGGGACATTTCTACCTGGATTTGGATGAGGACATTTCCATTTGGATTTGGATCAGGATATTTCCATCTGGATTTGGATCAGCACACCTCTCTCTGGATTTGGATCGGGACATTTTTATCTGGAATTGGATGAGGAATTCCTATTTGGAGCTCGGGCCAGGCCAGGTAAAACCCCTTTGAACTCCCCTTTATGGGATGGAATTTTCGCGAGTCCCTGGCTGGGAGGAGCCCCGGAGCAAGGAGAGAGTTTGTCCGAGCTGGAATGAGCAGGGAAGGCCGTGGCCGGCTCTGAGCAGCTCCCGTTGCCTCCCGCTGCTGTTCCTGGAATGCCTTGGAAGAGCCCTGGCCTGGGCTAAAAGAACGTGTGAGCCTCGACTTCCCCGAGCCTGGGAGAAGGGTTTGGGGAGCCTGGAGAGAGGCAGGAAAATCCAACAAAATCATCCCTGAGAAAATCCGTCTTGTGTAGATCGGTGCATTCGGAGCAATACAGAAATCTAAATATAATGAGTAAAAAATATCGGGGATGGAGCAGGAGAAACGAATATAAATATAAATAAATCAATAAAATATAAATAAAAACATGAATTAAAATATAAATAATAAAAATAAAAATAAAAAAAAAAATAAAAATAAAAATAAAAATAAAAATAAAAATAAAAATAAAAATAAAAATAAAAATAAAAATAAAAATAAAAATAAAAATAAAAATAAAAATAAAAATAAAAATAAAAATAAAAATAAAAATAAAAATAAAAATAAAATATAAATAAAACTATACATCCTAAAAATACAAATGAAAATACAAATAAAAATATAAATCATATAAAGAGGGTTTTTATCTGACATCCCAAAGAATGTCCCTGCTTTATTTATGGCTTTCCAGCTGCCTGGACACAGAGCAGAGGATTTATCTGCTCTAAATTTAGCCCCCCAAACGTCGGCCAGCCGGAATCCCAGCTATTCCAGGGATTAGCCTGGATAAATTGTGTTTGATATGTGCTTGAGATAAGCCAAATATTCCCAGAGATAATTCCTGATCACAATGGAGGGTCCGGAGGCTCAGACTCGAATTCAGAAGAGCAAGGGGAGGAAATGAATCCCGTGGCAGAAAGCTCCTCCGCCCTGCATTCCCATCCAACGCTCTGGGAAAGGAGTTTGCTCCACCCCTGGGTTCATCTCCCACCAGCATTCCCAGACGGGCGACCCAAAAATGTCCTGGATTTTCACAAAAAACCAAAGGAACAAACAGAGAAAACTCCCTGCTCTTCCCACCAGGGAGCAGAACAGGAAAGAAATTCCTGGATCCGAATTCAGAGCCTGAGGAGCTGAAGTCGCGCGAAAGTCTTCGGTTGGCATCCGTTGGGAAGGGCCTGGAAAATCCAGCTCCAGCCGGGAATGGCACCGGGGGCTGATTAAACTGGGATGTGGCCACTGGGGCCGGCAGGGAATTACCAGGGATCTGATTCCTTTTCCAAGGGCCTGCAGCCACGTCGGGACAATCCCTGGAATCAGCACCGGCAGGGAATGAAGGGAGTGGGAAAAGCTCCTGGAGAAGGGCTGGGAGGGCTGGCGGGTGAGGAGTGAACACGCCCCGACCTCGTGCTCCAGCAGCCCAAATCCAGAGGTGTCCTGGGCTGATCCCACAGCTTGGGAGGCGGGAAAAGGGGAATTCTGCCCCTCTGCCCCCTCAGGTGAGACCCCACCTGCAGAGCTGCCCCGCCCTGGATCCCAACATCCGCAGGACGTGGAGCTGCCGGAGAGATCCAGAGGAATGCACGGAGCTGCTCCAGGGCTGGAGCCAGGCTGGGAGAGCTGGGAATGTTCACCTGGAGAATGAAAGGCTCCAGGGAGAGCTCAGAGCCCCTGCCAGGGCCTAAAGGGGCTCCAGGAGAGCTGGAGAGGGACTGGGAACAAGGGATGGACGGACAGGATAAGGGGAGTGGCTTTAAAGTGAAAGAGGGAATGTTTAGATGGGATTTTGGGAAGGAATTCCTGGCTGGGAGGGTGAGGAGGGGCTGGGCTGGAATTCCCAGATTTGCTGTGGCTGCCCCTGGATCCCTGGAATGTCCAAGGCCAGGCTGGAGCAGCCTGGGACAGCGGGATTTGTCCCTGCCCCTGGCAGGGGTGGCACTGGGTGAGCTCTAAGATCTTTTCCAACCCAAACCATTCCATGACTCCTTTGCAATTCCATCCTGGGACACATTCCCAAACCAGGGATGGGAAGCTCTGAAATTCCAGAGTTCCATGGAAATACCTGTAGGATAAGGATGAACCAAAGCCTGGGGAGCTGCTGGGGCTTTTCTGGGAAGATTCTCCCAATCTGTCACATCCAGACGTCCCATCCAGTCAGGGAAGCGCTCCGGCACCACGGATATTTGGGATTTAGGAATTATATCTGTCCCACCACGTTCGGTGCCTCAAGGAGCGGAAGAACCCCTGGGGCAGCACAGGAATCTCAATCCCACTTTATGGACAGCACCTGGAATTCCAGTTTTCCCGTCTGGCTCCTGTTCCATCCACACAATGGAGGCCCCCCTTACATTTAAGGGTGAGGCCACCAAATTATTTTATTTTCTTCCCTCTAGGAAAGCCCAATCCCGAGAATTCTTTTTCCTCACGTGGAAGAATGGTCAATAAACAAAACTTTCCCCACTTTCTCCCAGTTCATGCGGAACTTGGGTTCTTATTCCAATATTATCTGTGCTCTCCCATCCTGATAATGTAAAAAAATCCCAGCTCTTAATTGAAATGGCTTAATTAAAGTTGCCTTTTCTCCACAGATAAGAAAATTAGGTTCTTTGCCCTTTAATCATTTGTTATATTCCCAGGAAATGCAGAGAGAGGGAATTCTTCACCTTCCCATAAGGAATCCTGGATGAACTTAACGAAAAGTCTCCCCTGTCCCCTCATTCCCTTAGGGATTGTACAGGAAATGTGGAAATTAACAGGAATTTTCTGAGCTTTTTACCAAAAGGATTTCCCTGCATCCCAAGGTGTTTCCATGTTCATTCCTGCCCTCCACCCCACTGGTTCCCTCGAGGGTTTCCCGGTTTGCATCCCGAACAAGGAGCCGTCCCTGCTTTTCCCAGAGTTTCGGTGGGTGTTTGAGGGATCCCAAGGAAGAGTGGACAGGGATCCAGGGAAGGGAAGGGAAGGGAAGGGAAGGGAAGGGAAGATGGGGTGGATTCAGGGAAGAGCAGATGGGGGATTCAGGGAAGGGAAGACAGGGGATTCAGGGAAGGAAAGATGGGGGATTCAGAGAAGAGCAGACAGGGGATTCAGGGAAGGGAAGACGGGGGATTCAGGGATGGGAATACGGGAGGATTCAGGGAAGGGAAGATGGGGGATTCAGGGATGGGAATACAGGAGGATTCAGGGAAGGGAATACAGGGGATTCAGGGACGGGAATACGGGAGGATTCAGGGAAGGGAAAACGGGGGATTCAGGGAAGAGCAGGGGCTGATCCCTCTGTTTCACACTTCCATTTCCCACCCCAAGGGCTTTGTCCCGAGTTTGCTGATTACCAGGAGCCGATCCCAGGGAACACCCATCGGCTTCTCCCCTCGAGCCGAGGCTCCGCTGAGCTCTGCTCCTTGGAAGCTCAGCCTGGGTTAAGGAGCCGTTAATCCCGAGCGGGGGATTTGCGAGGAGAGCCCCGGGAGGTGATCCCTTGTAAACAGCTCATTAAGGACTTTACATCTCCAGGTTTTTCCCCTCTGGCTTTTCCCTCCCACACTCCCAGCCCGGGTAGTTCCCTCCGCCCCAGGGTTGTAAGAGGATCCCGAGGCCGCCCCCGGGATATTTTTAAGCCCCCACAGCTGCCAGCCCGGTTTAAGGTCCCGTTTCAAGGCTGGTTCATCCTTGGCCTTCTTAACTTTGCACAACCTGTGGCTGGAATTCCCTGCTGTTCCCTCTGGGATACGAGAGAGAGAGAGACGGAGCTGATCCGAAGGCTGGAGCCCCTCTGCTCTGGAGCCTACCCTGGGAGAGCTGGGAATGTTCACCTGGAGAGGAGAAGGCTCCAGGGAGAGCTCAGAGCCCCTGCCAGGGCCTGAAGGGGCTCTAGGAGAGCTGGAGAGGGACTGGGGACAAGGGCTGGAGGGACAGGACACAGGGAATGGCTTCCCACTGCCAGAGGGCAGGGATGGATGGGATATTGGGAAGGAATTCCTGGCTGGGCTGGAATTCCCAGATTTGCTGTGGCTGCCCCTGGATCCCTGGAATGTCCAAGGCCAGGCTGGAGCAGCCTGGGACAGCGGGAGGTGTCCCTGTTTTAACCTTCCCACCCAAAACATTCCCCGATCCCACGATAAAATGGATAATCCAGCAATTTTCGCTCACTCCTATCCTACATCGCTCGGGTGTCACGTCAGCGCTGGGAATTTTGTCCTTGCCCTGCTGGAGCTGCCTGGGCTTTTCCATCCCTGGATTTTCCTCTCTTGGAAGGAGCTGCTGAGTTTTCCTCGGCACATCCAGGCTGCCTGCAGTGGGAATGATGTGTTTTATGGAATTTAACTGCCCTTAAATCAACACTCCCTGGGATCCAGGAGCTCCCAGCAGAGCCTCATTCCCAAAATCCGCTAAAACAACATCGAGGGGAAAAGAGAGCAGGAAACGCTCTGGAAAAATGGGATAAACACTGTGAAAGTTTATTTTTCTCCCGTTTTAATGAGGGAATAGGTGGGGATAGTGCCCAGTTCAAACTGCTTCCCTTTCCACCGCTCCAGTTTTCATCCACTGGGATTCCCTTCCGTTGGATTCCGGGGAATTCCCGCTATGCTAAGTGCTGTCCTGGAATGGAAGAGAGAAATCCCGGGGGATTTTAGTTGGCAAACATTCCCTGGCTGTTGGAATAACGGACTTCTGCCGGGCACAGCTGGAATTCCATGTGCAATTCCATGTGTTTCTCCATGCTTTGGGCTATTCCAGCACAAGCTGAAAGGATGATATTTTTTTCAGGAATATCCTATGGAATAACAGGCCTTCACCAGGAAATGTAACGGCTTTGCCTGGAGTGAGGAATGCCAACATTATCCCATCCGGGATGCAGGAATATCAGCCTCAAACTGGGAATAGAAACAGCTGGATGCACTTTTATCCCGAAGAATGAGGCTGGGGAGGAATTCCAGGTCCACTGGCAGCCAGACTCTCCCAGGACAGGGTGACGTCCTCTCAGATTCCAGGGATATTTTCCGGCTGTTTGAGCGATGGGATCCAGGAGCGGAGCTGTGGGAGGAACCGTTCTCAGCACGGGAAGGGCCACGGGGAAGTGGGATCTGCCAGAACCTGCCGCCCTTGGAATGTGGAGATATCCCAAATCCCAGCCGGAGAGGCGGAGCTGCGTCACCCAAGTTTGCATCAATTCCCGTCCTGCGCGTGATTCCCAGAGAAAATTCCGGCTTCAGCAGGTCTGGGATTGGGGAACGCATTTGGGAACCACCAGGAAAACCACATCCAGTCAGAGCTGGGAAAAAACCATGGATGAGCCAAATCAGCCTCGGGGTGGAGCTGGGATGGCTCCAGGGCATTCCAGGATGGGCCAGTGGAGGCTATGGAAGATCATTCCCCACCTCCCATCTCTCCCTGGTGGCGGAAGAAGTTGAGCTGGAATATTCCTAATCCCGGGAACAAAATAGGTCCAGGTCCACCTGGATGGCCCTGGCTTGGTCTCCTTTCCTTTTTCCTGTGCTTTTCCAAGGGATTGGTGGAAAAATCCCTGCTCTGGGCTCAGCTGGCTCATTCCAGTCCTTCCTGCTCCTGCTGGGCAGGAAAGGCGTGCAGGGAGCGGAGTTCTTCCGGCTCGTGGAGCTCGGCACGCGGAATTCAGAGTTATCCCAGCCTGGAATGCTGTTCCATGAGAAAACCCGGACCCCATGGATGAAAACTTCCCAGGGAACCTGGACTTACCTGACTCCAGGAAAATCCTGGAATAACCTCAGGGTTGGCTGGTCGTCCTCAGCAGCTTCTCCATGGAAAACTCCTTCCCGTGAGGTCCCCCTGATTCCTGAGCCCAGCTGGGTTTCAGGATCATCCTTAGGATCAGAGGACAGGAATTGCCCCCATTGCATCCTGAACTCTGCCTCCCATCGGAGAAGAATGTCGGGAATGCTCGGTCCTGGTGCTCCGAGGGGATGGGATTCCATTGCCGCAGGGAGACCATAAACCCGGAGAGATTTTGGCAGCTCCACGGCTCCTGCCAGAAATCCCTGCTCCGATTGCTTTTGGGATGGCTGCCTTGGGACAATCCTAATTAAACCCAGCCGGGCCTGGCCGTATTTAGGGATATTTATTTGGGATTTGATGCTTTTTGGGTTTTTTTTTTCCTTCTGTTTCATCCGTACGGCTGTAAGGAATTTCCAGCCAGGCAGAAACAGGTGTGTTTGGATCAGGTAATGGGAACGAGGGCTGGAAACCCAGCGGAAGGGCCTGAAATCCCAAAAAGCTGAGCAGCTCTTGTAGGGCTGTGGCTGGAAAGGAAAGCCCCGAATTGTCCCAGCTGCGGGAATGAGAGGTGGGATTAGTTCTGATTCCCGGTGGGAATTTGAACATCCTGGGTGACCATCCAATCCCAAGGCAGGAATATCGACATCCCTGCTTTTCCTGGTGGCAGTTTATGTAAACTCAGCTCCAGGCTTTCCAGCAGGCCCAGGTTTTCCAGCAGGCAGCTTCCAGCAGCCGGGATTCATCCGAGCACGGGGTTTTCCCAAATGTTTCAGCAGGAAGGTGAAGTGCAGGTTCAGCTCTTCTCTCAACCGCTGGGAACGGAGTCTGCGTGCCCCGAGCCACGGAGAGGGAATTTCTGTAGGGATAGGTAGTGATGGGATAAGTGGGAATGGATTTAAACTGAAGGAGGGTGGGTTTGGATGGATACTGGGAAGGAATTCCTCGCTCCCAGGGTGGTGAGGGCCCGGCACCGTTTTCCAGAGAAGCTCTGATGCTCTTTCCCAGCCATCCACACTCTGCCAGGGATGGCGTTTCGGCTTCCTCGGCAAAGCCAGAGGGGCAGGACTGGCGGATCCGCTGGAAAAGAGCCCCAGGGATCGCTGATGCCGGGTAAATCCACCAACTCCATCCGCCTGGGAACAGCAGTGGGGATTGTGGGGGCGAGGGAAGAGCCCTGGAAATGTGCTCTCCGTGTGGAGAGTATCCATGGTTATCCCTGCTGTCCTGGGGCCAGAGGAAAACGTTCCAATGGTCCCTGCAGAGGTCACTGACCCTCCCTGGCTTCCCTTGGGAAAAACGCACGTTAGGAACGGGCTCAGAGCATTCCGGCCTGGTTTGGGGTGGAGGAGACCTTAAGGATCATCCAGTGCCACCTCTGCCATGGCAGGGACACCTCCCGCTGTCCCAGGCTGCTCCAACCTGGCCTTCGACATTCCAGGGATCCGGGGGCAGCCACAGCAAATCTGGGAATTCCAGCCCAGCCAGGAATTCCTTCCCAATATCCCATCCATCCCTGCCCTCTGGCAGTGGGAAGCCATTCCCNAATCCTTCAGAAATGACGGGAAAAAAGGAATAAGAGGATAAGGTGGGAACTGAGGCAGAGAAATAAAAGTAACTTGAAGCCCAGCCTGGGGCAAATCCTGGGTGTGAATTCCCGGGATCATGTTCCCTGTTCACGGGCTGAGCCGGGTCTGTCCCGGGCGGATCCGGGGCACCTTTGGATGTTCCCTTTGAGCCCAGATCCTGTCCCCGAGCTCGGCTCTTTTCACACCTCCAGGCCTCTCCAGCCGAGCCAGGCAGAGCATTCCCAGGATTTCAGGAGCGCAGCCCTCAGTCCCTGATCCCGGGACATTCCTGGCGTTCCCGGTGTCCATTGTCCCGGGCTGGTGGCTCAGATTGGGTTACAGCCCCGCCGGGAATGGGGGGAGCGTCACAACCAGAGCCCAAATGCCACTCCAGGAAAAAGGCAGGAGAGTATTTTGGGAAGTGACATCGATGTTCCACCTGTGGCATCCCAAAAAAAGGCTCCGCGCTCCCTTCGGATCTCGCCTCTCCTTGTTAAAACATGGAAAAGCATCAGCACCGAGGAAATCAGGGACATTTACTCCGAAAACATCCCCGCGGAGGTTTTCCCCACTCTCTTTTCATTTTGATGTTTTTATTCCTATTCTTTCCATAATTTTACAATTCCCTTTTCCCCCGTGTCCAGTTGTGACGAAAGCTGGAATTGTGGTTCCTGCTGCGACCTCAAGGAAATCCCAGGATTCCAGTGATAATGAAAAATGATGGCAAGGTGCCAATTCCTTGGGTCTTCACTGCAAAGCGATCCAAGTTTATGGATACAGCTGGAATTTTAAACATCTCTGGTAAAAAACAAAGCAGGAATAGAAAGAAGAGGAGTGGGGCTGGATCCTGAGTTTTTATGGGGTTTGGTGCTGGAATCCGAGCAGGAATTGGCCTTCAGGCTGCCCCATCCCTGGAAATGTTCCCGGCTGGACGGGGCTTGGAGCTCCCTGGGATGGGAATGGGATGGGAATGGGATGGGAATGGGACGGTCCCTAAGGTCCCTTCCGGCCATCCAGGTTGTTCCAAGCTCCATCCAGCAATTCCAGGGGTGAGGAATCCACAACCTCTCCGGACCTCCCATTCCGGTGGCTCTGATATCTGGAGCCATCCGTGTCTCCCAAGATTTCCAGGAGGACCTGGATGATTTTCCGGAGACAGTAAAAGTCTGGGATTAACAGAAATAGCTCATCATGAAGTCTGCAAAAATAACTATTAATTAATCCTTTTAATTATTTGATGAATCCTTTAAATTATTATTATTTTAATTATGAATCCCTTTTCCTTTCCCAAAACCCCAGAAGGATTCCATAGATTTTTTTTTTCCCCAGGCTTTTGGAATTTTTTTGCAGCAATGGGATGCAAAAGCAGCTCCCTTCTGCTCCTCACCCCTCCACATCCCAGGATCCATCAGAAACTCCTTTTCCATTCAATCCCACACGGCTCCGTGAGGAAGAGCACGTTTTTCCTTGGATTTTGCTGCTTGGGATCTGTAACGTTGCGTTTTCCATATTAAGGATATTTTTGAGCCTAATTTTTGATCCTTCTTTTCTCGCCCCAGGGAGGGGCCGACACGCGTTGTCCTGATCCCAAAAGTCGGGGAGGAACGGATGGATTGTGCCAGGCGATCGCCGATCCTGCTCCGTGTCCACAGCTGGGATAAATCAGTGATTTTCCCTTGGAGTTTTGGAAGTGGCTGATCTGGAGCAGCTGAAGAGTTGGGCCAAAGGCAGGAGTTGGGTTTTTCAGGAGCTGGAATTCCTGTAGGGAACAGGGATAATGCCGGTTAGATAAAAATTCCACAGAATCTAGGGGCAGGAGTTTTCATCCAGGTGGAAATTCTCGTTTTTCCCTTTATTTCTGTGCTTCCCAGCAGCTTCTCAGGAGATCACCACCCTCTCGTTGTTCCACCTCATCCCTTTTTCTGTGTGGATCCAACAGCTTCCCTTCTTCCTCCCAGCCTCTTGTCCTGGTTTAATCGCTCCGGCGTTGAGGCAGGGATGGAAAAACTGGGAAGATCTGGCAAAAAAATTGGGAGAGAAGTTGAGATTCCTTCTGAATTCCCCAGCCGGTTTTCTTTTTTCCTTTTTCTTTTTCTTTTTTTTTTTTTTTTTATTTTTTTCTTTTTTCTTNTTTTTTTTTTTTTTTTTTTTTTTTTTTTTTTTTTTTTTAATTATTTCCCTTTTAGTTTTTAATTATTTTTCGTTTTTCTTCCGTAATCATCTTGGAAACGCCAAAGCCTTTTGGAAAGCTTGGAATTTCTGTTTTTAACCGGGTTCTCCGAAGGGTGAGGAGCAGATGTGGTTTGGAGCTGCTTTTCCTCAGCCAACATCTGTCAAGAACATCTGGGCCTGAGGAAGCCCAAAAAAATCCTCATTTTCGGGTCGCAAATCTTCTAAAAATGGGTTTTTTATACTCTCCGGGGAAGGCCTCAAGCTGTGCCATCTCCCGATTCCAAGGGCAGAATTCCTTAGTGGGAAAAGTTGCACAACGATTTTCGGTCGGGATGGGAACATCTTTGATGCGTCAAGCTCTCGTTTAAAGACGTCTGGAGAGCTTCCAGGGGTGGTTTGGAAGTGAGGATCGGAGTTAAAAATCCCAAATTGATTGGATTTTTATTGCGAACAGAAATCCCAAAACATTCCGGAGGGGGAGAAGTCAAACATCTGGAAACGGATACATTTTTGCCCCGAATGATTGGGTTTTAACAGCCCCCGACAATATTCCAGGGGAATTGGGCACTTCTCCCAGCTCCTCGTTTCCCTTGGGAAAAGGGGGTTCACATTCCCTCTCCAGGCTCCTTTCCCTGGGGGACTGGGGCAAAAAGCAGGGAAAGGAGGGAAACTGGGAGATCACCTCATCCAGGTCCCTCTTCCACGGAATGCGGCTCCAGATATTTCTGAGGTCCCTTCCGAGCTGGGCTCTTCCCCGATTCCAGCCGACATTCCAGCATTCCACTCCATGGGACAGCCACACTTATCAGGGATCATGAGGCACCGTGGCAGCATTCCCAAATTTCAACGATCCGGATTTTGGCCGGAATGCTTTGTTTTCAGTTCAATCCTCATTTTCTGGTTCTTAAATCCAGTTGGTTTGGGGTTTTGGGTGTATTTCTGGGTTTTGTGGGAAATGTCTTGCTGAGTCCTGGAGAAACTTATCCTGCCCCGAGGATCCAGGGAATTTCAGACAATTCCCAGCCATCCCAGCCTCTCCTGTGGGACTCGGGAATAACTTCTTGGCACAGAAAAGTTGCAGAGGTCGCTCCATCCCCTGCCCAAAATCCATTCATAGGAGAAGGGATTTTTGGGCAGGTTTGGGGCTTTTTGGAGCTGCTGGGATTCCAGGAATCCTCCTGGAAGAGACGGATGAGGGATTTAGGAAAGGATTTGGCTGTTTGTGGAAGGATTTGCAGGGCGCTGGAATATCCTGAATCCATGGAATTGGTCCAAGCAGGGCTTCAGTGCCTGCGGGGATCACAAATACATCAGGCGCTTCCCTGCTTTGGGTGGATTTTGGATATTTAATTATTTCAATAAAGATGAGCTTGTGGAATCTTGGAATCCCGGAAGGCTTTGCCTTGGGAAGGACCCTCGGACCATCCACTTCCAATCCGTGGGCTCCAAGCCTTGTCCAACCTGGCCTCGGACACTCCTGGGGTGGAGCAGCCCCAGATTCTCTGGGAATCTGTGCCAGGGCCTCCCCGGGAAGGATTTATTCCCAAATCCCGTCTGTCCCTGCCCTCCAACCATTCCGTGTGGAATCCCCCTGATCTGCTCAGGGATCGTGGCCATCCACGGTCCTCACCAGGAAACTCCCCAGAAATCCAGGGAATTGCCCTGGGCTTGGAGGAGGAGCAGACAGGAGGAAACAGAATCAAATCCCAAAGGATTTCACCGGGATTTTGGAGCCAGAAGTCTCCAATCCAAGCGGAAGTGACTTCCCATAAAATGTCAGGATACGGGAACCGCTTTGACATTGACGGAAGTGCAAGGGAACTTTCCTGAATATTCTTTATCATAAATATAAAAAAATTCCATGGAGATAATCTTGGAGAATCCAGAATTTTGCCTGAAAGTCTGACTGAGCTGATTTCCAGCCCTTTTTCCAGACCACCTTTCCTATTATTTCTTTTCAGTAGGGAAAAAGCTGAGGGGAAAAAAAATCCCAAACCAACTCCCCCAAACCCCCCAAGTGTGACCAGTTTGTGGGATTTGGGAGAGGAGGGGAATCTGATTTGTGAGATTTGGGGGTGAAGGGGAATCTGATTTGTGGGATCCGGGAGAGAAAGGGAATCTGATTTCTGGGATCTGGGAAAGAAGGGGAATCTGATTTCTGGGATTTGGGAGAGAAGTGGAATCTGATTTCTGGGATCTGGGAGAGGAGGGGAATCTGATTTGTGGGATCTGGGAGAGAAAGGGAATCTGATTTCTGGGATTTGGGAGAGGAGGGGAAATCTGATTTCTGGGATTCGGGAGAGAAGTGGAATCTGATTTCTGGGATCTGGGAGAGGAGGGGAATCTGATTTGTGGGATTTGGGAGAGGAGGCAAATCCATCTCTCCCGGTTTTTCTGGGCTCTTCTTATCTGGCAGAGGCGGAGGTGACGATCCCGAGCTGCTGCTGAGATCCTGCTGGCATCTCAATGGCCTGATATTTTCCAGGGCTGTTTTCCATTCGGGAATGCTCCAGCTCTGTCCTCGTGGCTGCAGCTGATCCCGGATCCCAAATTAATTTTCACCAGAATTTTGCTGCTCTAAGTGAGCAGAATCCCAAATTTCCTGGATCTCTGCTGATTCCAGAGATGTGGATTGAGGAGTTTATGGAGGAACGAACCCCTGGGATTTCCTGGGATCTGCGAAACTCCCCCAGTTCTCCCACCACGACTCATTCCAATTCAGGAATTAATGAGGGAAAACTTTCCCAGAACATCAAAACAAGGAATGATTCCTGTTATTTCTGATACTTTTCCCAATCCCTGGGGTTTTCCAGGCCAGGCTGGAACACCCTGGTCCCATGGAAGGTGTCCATTGGCATGGGATGAGATGATCTTCTGGGTCCTTTCCAACCCAAACCATTCCATGGATTCAGCGATCCCATGGTTCTGTTGCTTCCCAGGAATGTCTCCGGCGTGCAGAGCTTGCAGGGATCCCTGCTGATCAGCAGAATCACCGGAAACTTTCCTGCCTTAATTCCCGTTGGGACAGAAAATGGGAAAACGGGATAACGGGGAAATGGGAAAATAAATGGGAAAGAGAAACTCGCAGGAAAACCTTTCCTGCCGGGCTTTGCCACCTGAAGGAAACCTGGGGAGAGGGGGGATCCAGCCGGCAGCAGAGCCGGGAAAAGCGGATTGAAGGGATTTGAGATGTGGATATTCAGGATGACATCAAAAGGAACCCCGAGGAATTTCTGATCCAACTGATATTTATTGGAATTCCTGGCTGGATCCCCCCACCAATACACTGCGATTTGGTGGGTGGCTCCTTCGTTCCAGGTTTTTGGGAAAATAAAAAGAATCCAAGGAATGTGCCGGTGCCCCGGTGACAAAGGGTCCTCCTGGTAGAGAAAAATTACCTGGAAATGGGAAATATCCTGGAAAAACGATGTAAATCTGGGAATTATTCCCTCCATTTTGCCTTGAGGCCGGGGTTATCCAATCCAAGTAAGTCTGGGAATAGGAAAGCTTCAAACGGACGCTCTTATCTCAGTCCTCGGGACAGGAATTTGGCACTCGAGTCCCTAAAAAGGCCTGGAAAATCCCAGCCCTGAGGATGCACTTCCAGTGCTGCCCCTTCCCTGCCTGGCTGTTTTCCCTGATCCCGGATGCATTTTCCTCAAAGCAATCCCGGTTTTTGGGTCCCTTCCCAGGAGAAGGGCAGAGCGTGATCCGAGACAGGAATTCTCCCTGTGCCAGCTGACGTGTGGATGCTCGAGCTTCCCTAAAGCCGCATCCTCAGCTCTAAATATAAACCTGGGCTTATCTTTGCACGACAAAGGCCGGGGGGGCCACCCAGCCTGGAAAAGCGAGCTGGGAATGTCACTCAGGAGCTGGGAATGTCACTCGGGATGGCCCTGGCAAGGATCAAACCCGTCGGAGCACCTGGGTCGTAACCCAACCTCTCCCTCGTGCCCGCGCAGCAAAAACGCTTGAGCCGGTGCCAGGCTCGGCCTAAACCCCCCAAAATCTCTTTTCCATGGAAGCGTTGATTGGGAACAACGCCGGATCCGAGGGCAGGATCCAAAATAGCCGGGGCCAGTCTTGTCCTTTTTTGGCCGTGGCCCATTGTGAGCGGGGCACGTGACGGCCCTGGGAGGGACAATGCGGCCCTTCCAGAGGGGATAAAGACCCGGCCGAGCCCGGGATTCCTCCCGCGGCAGCTCCTCTGTCCTGCCCTGCCCTGCCTTTCATCCCGCTCCTCCTCTCCTTCCCAAACCAGCCATGGCTCCCAAGAAGCCCGAGCCTAAGAAGGCCGAGCCTAAGAAGGAAGAGCCCAAGCCAGCGCCTAAACCAGCGGAGCCAGAGCCCAAGAAAGAAGTGGAATTTAACCCGGCTTCGGTCAAAGTAGGTGGATTGATCCTGGGCTGGGGCTGGAGCTGCTGGAGGGGCTGGATGCTGGGAATTGGTGTCCTCAAAAATTACCCGGGAATCGGGTTTGTGCCGAAAAGTGAATGTTCCATGAGGGATAAACACTGCAAGGCATCGTCCTTTGGGCATTCTCCTTTGGGAAAAAGGATTGTCCTTTGGGAATTCTCCTTTGGGAAAGGGCATTGTCCTCTGGGAAAGGGCATTGTCCTTTGGGAATTATCCATTGGGAATTGTCCTTTGGGAAAGGGCGTTGTCCT
>VZTG01004165.1:36590-60232 GCA_013397845.1 Melanocharis versteri
GGAATTGTCCTTTGGGAATTGTCCCTTGGGAAAGGGCATTGTCCTCAAGGAATTGTCCTTTGGGAATTGTCCTTTGAGAAAGGGCATTGTCCTTTGGGAATTGTCCTTTGGGAATGGGCATTGTCCTTTGGGACAGGGCATTGTGCTTTGGGAATTGTCCTTTGAGAATTGTCCTTTGAGAATTGTCCTCTGGGAATTCTCCTTTGGGAATTCTCCTTTGGGAGTTGTCCTTTGGGAAAGGGCATTGTCCTCTGGGAAAAGAGGAGGAGCTTTGCAGGATCTCACAGGTTTCTTTTTAGTGGGAACTTGGAGCAGAAATCACAGAATTGGGGAATTACAGAATCCTGGAATGGTTTGGATTGGGACAGACCTTAAATCCCATCCCGTTCCCCCCCTGCCATGGGCAGGGACACCTCCCACTGTCCCGGGTGATCCCAGCCCCATCCAGCCTGGCCTTGGACACTTCCAGGGATCCAGGGGCAGCCACAGCAAATCTGGGAATTCCAGCCCAGCCAGGAATTCCTTCCCAATATCCCATCCATCCCTGCCCTCTGGCAGTGGAAGCCATTCCTGTGTCCTGTCCCTCCATCCCTTGTCCCCAGTCCCTCTCCAGCTCTCCTGGAGCCCCTTCAGGCCCTGGCAGGGGCTCTGAGCTCTCCCTGGAGCTTCTCCTCTCCAGGTGAACATTCCCAACTGATAAATATCTCTGGATCCTCTAAAAGCAGTTTTCTCCTCAGGAAAACATGGGAATTATGTGAGAAAGGGATTAAGTTGCTTTGTCCCCTCGTTGCTGAAATCCTTCTCCTCTTCCCCATGGGGCTAAGTCCGGCAGCTCAGGATTCGGGGCAAGGGAAGCACTGGAAGGGCGTTTTCCTGCCCGGAATCCCAAATTCCCTGAAAATCTTTATATATTGGCGAAAAAGGCAGTGGTTTGTAACATCCCAAGAAATCAAATCCCGGGGAATTCGGTTTTGGGGTAGTTTCCAAGGGAATGAGTCCGGAGTTGGTGCCGTGCTCCCAGAATAATCCCATGACCTTGGGGAAGAGGTTTGGGATGGGATCCAGCTCCCTCCAACACCTCTGTGCCCAACATTCCAGCGCTGGAAAAGGGCAGGGACAAAGGGAATAACTTCCCTTGGAGGCACAGGGAACTCCCGCCAGGACACCAGGACTTTGTGGGAACATCCACTGGGATTCTGGGATTTGTGGGATCAAGGGCAGCAGGGATGGGTCATCGTTAAAAAAACCCCAAATCCCAAATTGGCATCACTCAAAAAATACTTATTTTTTAAATTGAAACCCCACATATTTATTTTTTATCTTGGAAAAAATTAATTCCTGCTTTTTTTTTTTTTTTAATTACTCCACACAGTTATTCAGGAAAATTTGTATTTTTCATGGAATTTCTTTTTTTTCCCTCTGGCACAATTTGGAATTATGAGGGTTATAGATATGATAAATATTATGTAAATTATAGAGTTCTGATCCCATTTTTAAGGTGCTAAAAATTGGTCTGGAATTCCCAAATAATAAATAAATCCCAACCTATTCCTGCCTTGATAACATCCCTTCATTTCCGTCGGGAATATCCCATTCCCAAATACTGGAGCAGGGAAATTGGGAAATACAGAGCTGAGTCTGGGGCATTTTTTCCCAACCTCATGGAAAAGGGAGGGGATATTTCCTAGAGAAGTTTTCCTGGGAATTCTTTCATTTGATCCAGAATGTCCTTGTCTGTTTGTGCAAATTCCTGCTCCATAAATCCGGCATTGCTGGAGCCCACAATCCCTTCCCGATATTTGGAAAAAAAGCTTTAATGAGTTTTGGAATTCTCCAAACATCCCAATTTCTGCACTGCAGGATGAAAGCCATTCTTATTTCCATAATCTACGGATAAAAAAATGTTGGAAAACCAGCCTTGTATCCGAACAAAATGTTCAAAATCCACCTTTTCATGGGAATGTCTCCAATTATTTCTATGTATTCCTGGATTTTATTGGTTGTGTCTTAAATTTTTACACTTTTTTTTTTTAACCACTAAAAATTCTCAAAATCAAAATATTCCTGTGGTAGGGAAAGGTTCCCCTTGTTGGAATTTTCCTGCCTCTCCCAGTCCTGATAACGATCCCAGGATCTTATTTGGCACCTGGAATGATTTCAGATTTTCCCTTTTTTTTTCTCTCACCTTCAGATGCTCTCGGTCTGTTTTTTGTTTCCGTTGGGATTCCAGTTCCAGGGGCTTAAATGTGGGATCCACTCCTTAACTAAAACCGCCATCCCAAATTTTTGGTGCTTCTCACATGCACATTCCCGCTGGATTCGATCCAACGCTCCGAATTTTTCAAAGTTCCAAAGGTTTCCCAAAATTCCAAGGCTGGGTGCGATTGGATGTCGTTGGCAACTCATCCAAAAGAGGTTTTTGAGGATTTATTTCTGTCGTTTCCAGAAAAGGTGGTCTCATTCCTTGGAAAGTGTTTTTTTAAGGACGTGTTTTTCTAGGATGATCCCTGAACCTTTTTATTTTGAGGAATAAATTGTCCTGGAGAGATTTGGTTGCCAAAAATTGCCTTTTCCATACATTTAATTCATTCCCACCCGGAAGCTCTTTAACAGGGAGGTGCATTTTCCCAGGAATACATTTTGCTTCCGTAAAAAATAATCTGAAAACCAGGATTCATTTATAGTTTTTAAGGACACAGGAGGTGGGAATGGCTCCGGGAGCTTTAACCGTGGGAAAACGGATCATTGGATTGAAATCCTCGGTAATGAACAGGGAGGAAATCTCTGGAAGTTCATCCCTTGGGATGGTGCCAGACTCCTTTATCCGGGAGGACTGAGTCACCCTCGGGAGATGCTGGGCTGGGATAAAGGGAGATGAGATGGGAATTCGGGAATTCGGGTGCCAGCATTTCCGTGGCTAAAGCTGGGCGGGGTGACATTGCTTCAGGTCTGGTGACCGGGATAAAAACCCACGCGGAGGCGGCTGGAATACGTGAGGGCCTGGAAGGGACGCGGTTTTCCACGGAGAGTCATCCGTGATTGCCACATTTTCCTGGGGAAAAGCAGCCAGGGGTTATTTCTGGGGAGCGCTGGGATCTCGGGGCCGTGTGGAATCTGCTGTCCCTGAAAATCCCTGCGGGGACACCGGAAAGGAAAAGCTTCTTCCCTTTTTCCGCATGGAAAGATGGAAAAGCGTCCAGGGTGGGAGCGGCCAGGGAAAACCAGGGATGGTGAATCCTGTGGATTTGCTGGATGGGCCGCGGGCAGAAGTGCTGCACGTGGGGCTGGGAGGAGGGAAGCGAGGTTTTCTTGGGATGAATGGGAGATTTTCTTGGGAGAGATGGATTCAGTTTGCAGCTGTCTCATCCCTGGCAGTGTCCAAGGCCGGGTTGGATGGAACTTGGAGCACCCCAGGATAGCGGGAGGTGTCCCTGCCCATGGAATGGGACGGAGCCGGATGATCCTTAAGGTCCCTTCTAACCCCAAACTCCTGGGATTCTGTCATTTTCCGCAGGAAAATTCCGGCCCCTTCAGAAGTGGGGCTGGGTTAGAGAGGGATTATTTTGGGAATGCTCTGCCTGCCAGCGTTGGGAAACAAAAGCAGAGCTCTCCTGTCACCGCGTTATCCCGTTACCCCATTATCCTGTTACCCCGTTATCCCATTACCCCGTTATCTCATTATTCTGTTATCCCAGTGCCTCTTGGGCAGCTCAATCCCGTTTATTTTTCAGGACAGCTCCAGGGCTGGGACATTTCAAAGAGCTCCAACTCCTGGAGCTGGACTTTCCAGGAGCTGGAAGTGCCCAAGGATGGAGGGGATTTGCCGGGGGCTGGCAGTTGGAATTACTCTGTCCCTGGGGTGGGATTAAACTGCCAGAGGGCAAAGATGGATGGGATATTGGGAAGGAATTCCTGGCTGGGAGGGTGGGGAGGGGCTGGGATGGAATTCCCAGGGAAGCTGTGGCTGCCCCTGGATCCCTGGAATGTCCAAGGCCAGGCTGGACAGGGCTTGGAGCAGCCTGGGACAGTGGGAGCTGTCCCTGCCCATGGAATGGGGTGGGAGTGGGATCATCCTTAAGGTCTTTTCCAAAGGAAATCGTTCCATGATTCCATGGGACAGCTCGGGATGGCTGCGATGGTGGTGCCAGAGGAATGTCCCACCTTGGGGACAGAGCTGGGAATTGTGGCATTTCCATCGTGGCACGTTTGGGAAAACCCGAATGTTTTCCAGCCGGGGCGTTGGAGCTCCTTTGTGTCCCTGGGCTGCCAAACACCCTGGGATTAAACCCTGGAAGAAAAAATCCGTGTCTGGAGGGGGTTGGTGCTGCTTGGAGAGGGATTTTCCAAGGTCTTTCGGTTTTTAGGGAATCTCGCTGGGTTCAAGCGGGGAGTTCAGCTTCCACATCCAGAGGACGGAGCTGTGCCAGGGAGGTTTAGGCTGGATTTAGGAAAAGGTTCCTCATCCAGAGGGTGCTGGGCACTGCCCAGGCTCCCCCGGGAATGGGCGCATTCCCAAAGCTGCCAGAGCTCAGGGAGCATTTGGAAAATGCTCCCAGGGATGCTCAGGGTGGGATTGTTGGGATGTCTCCTGTGCCAGGAGCTGGAATCCGTGATCCTCTTGGATCACTTCCAACCCAGGACATTCCGTGATTCCAGGATCCAATTAAAGACTCCTTTCTCCAGGAGATTTCTGCCTTTCTCCTACGTCATTCCCGACATCCATGGACTCGTTAAGTCCAGCTCCAGTGGCCTCATTCCCTACTGGCTCCACGGATACGTCCAACCAAAGGAATTCCACAACTCCGTCATCCGAGAGCAATCAAGCTCAGAAAAGTGGTTGGATTTAGGCTTGGTTTTCCCAATTATTTTGTAAATTCTCCCGTGGTTGGGAACATTTGGGGAGAGGGGAGTCGGGAGAAGGCGGGAAACCAGCCAGGGAACCTTGGGAGAATCCAACGCTGCTGCAGGGAGAACAATCGGTCTCCAAAGGGTTTTGTATTCCGTGTGCTGGTTCCAGAAACTCTCCCAGTTCTCTTAGGTGCCGCTGCCGAAGCTCCAGAATTTCCCTTTGCACTCCAAAGTTCCAGCAACACATTCCCCATCTGATAAAAGGGAATTATCCATTGCTGGGCTGTTGGGAAAGTGCAGGGAAAAGCCCACTGCTCCTGCGATCCCTGGGGATTTTGTGGGAAAGAAGGAAGCAATGGGACGGGAACCTCCTCGCAGGGCTCTTGTTCAGCCTGAGGCTGCTCAGAATTCCATGTGCTCGGAAAAACCTCCTGCAAAGGGCGAAGTGAACCCGTCGACAGAAAATCATGGAATGGTTTGGGTGGGAAAGGATCTTAAGGATCATCCCATTCCCACCCCATTCCATGGCAGGGACACCTCCTGCTGTCCCAGGTGATCCAAGCCCTGTCCAGCCTGGCCTTGGACACTTCCAGGGATCCAGGGGCAGCCACAGCTCCCTTGGGAATTCCAGCCCAGCCCCTCCCCACTCTCCCAGCCAGGAATTCCTTCCCAATATCCCATCGAACCCTGCCCTCTGGAATTTTAAGAGCTGGCAGAAAATAGGGAATAATTTTGTGGGTTTTTTTATGCAGCAGCAACCTCTGCACGACCTTGACAAGGATTTACTTCGTTTTCCTACTCCTGAAATATTTCACTTTGGAATTAAGCCTGGAATTAAGGGTTGATTTCTGGTTTTACTCCCCTTTCCCTCAGAGGGCTGGAGCTGTTGGAACCTGGATCAATGTTCATCCCAGGGCACTGGAGGAGTTTATATCCATCACAATTACTCTGGGAAGTGATGGGAGAGGGGATGATGGGAATGTTGTGTATTAATAGGATTAAAAAGGTTTTAGCGGAAGCAAAAACCCCACATGATGGCGAAATCCAAATGTAACCTCAACCCCAGGATCCTGATCCTGATGGTTTTCCTGGCCCCTTTCCAGCTCCCGCATTTCTGGCTCCTGAATCGGTGTCCCAAGGGAACAACAAAAAATCCCGAAACAACAACAACAACAAAAAACCCAAAAGACCAAAGACTCCTCCCGCAAAAGAAAAAACACAAAAAAACCCAAACCCAACAAAATAAATAAATAAAAACCCCTAAAATCCACCATTCTCTTTGCCCAAAATGATCCCTGCTGCGGCCAAGCGAAAATCCCACTGTTCACCCCCCGGTTCCTCAGTGTCCTGTGAAAAACCAGGAATGTCGCTTCTCCCCTGGAAGGGCTCCATTGTCCAAATGCCGGCTCAGCTCCTGCCTGCTGGGTGACAACAGATTTATTAATAGGGCTGATGTCAGGCTTAGCTATGCCCAGCTTAGTGCAGGGTGACGGGGTTTGGAGGGTTCGATAAAAATTCCAGGGGGTTGGAAGCTGTCAATGACGTCAGCAGGGCCCAGGGGGGAGTTAATCCGTCCTCGAGCCTCCAGGACAAAAAGAATCCAGCGGCATCGGGATCCAGCTGGTGCCACCAGGTGATGATTCCCTAAAGCCAGGCCCGCTGGAGAGGAGGAGAGCTGGAATAGCGCTGGTGGGAAGGTTTGGGTTTGGATGTCCGATATCCTCACGGAATGTGTGGCGCTGTCCACGCGTCAGGCAGGATGAAAACGGGAATTGCTCTGTCCCCACACGGATTTGGAGCAAACCCCACCGAATCTGGGGGAGAGGGAGGCTTGGCTGGGAATGTCCTGGCTTTAAAGCCTCCGCTCCCAGTGGAGAAAATGCCGGGGAAAACGCAAATCTTCGGAAGTGCCGGGATATTTCCCACAACCAAAAATCCCCAGGGAAGCCATCCCTGTGTCCTGCCAAGGAAAAGGGGAACGTGGAGCTGTGGGCTCATTTAGGGTGGAAAAATCCTGGAAGATCTTCAAACCCAGCAATTAATCCAGCGGTGCCAAGGCCATCGCTGTCCCCAGGAGTCACATCCACGTGGATCTTAAATCCCCCCGGGAATGGGGTCTGCACCTCCATCCTGGGCAGCCAGACCAGGCCTGGACAGCCTTTTCCAGCGAGACTTTTTTCCCTAAATCCAACCTGAACCTCCCCCGTGTCCAAGTGTGCGAGGCTGGGTTGGACAGGGCTTGGAACGACCTGGGATAGCGGGAGGTGAAACCTCCGTGGAGCTCCCAACCCCCCCGGATCATAAAACTGGGACTAAACCGATTTCTTCTTATCTGATCCCTTTTCCCCTTCTTATCAGTTTTCTTGTCTTGTTTTTCTCTGCTCCAGGTGGAATTCAGCCCCGACCAGATCGAAGGTGAGGAAGATTTTTCTCTTCTGGGCTCAGTAAATCCGTCCCTGGGAGGTGCTGGGATGAGCAGGGCTGGGACATGGGAACAACTTCGGGAATTAAAGCTGAGCTTTGATTCCTGCCTTTTCTTTCGCTCCTCCTCCGTATCCTTCCCTCCAAAAGAAAAGCAGGGAATTCATGTCCCATTTCCAAGAGTTACACCCCCAAAACAGCCCAAATATGGGGTTTTCTTTAGGAAAAAACATGAATATCAATATTTTCAAAGGAAAATCCCTCAGCTCTGCTTTGGAGAACTTTTTCCTGCCTTCCGTCAGAATTTAATGTGTTCCAGCTCTCCCAAATCCAGCAAATAACACCAGGCATGGAATTTCTTTATCCTTTCAAAGCCAAACACCAGCATTAATTTCCAAACCCCTCGTCCCAGCCCAAGAAACTGATCCCAAACCCTCCTGCCTGAAGGCCTGGGAGCCCTGGGACTGCAGCTGTCCCTTTTTTCCCTCAAAAACCAGCCTGGGTTTTATGGGATGGTTGATGGATGGAATCAAACACGTGGCAGGATTTGCCTTCGGTTTGTAAACCCTTGGGAGAGCCCCTAAAAGACAGGATCACAGAAGGGGTTAATTAGGGAAAATCAATCAGTCAGAGAGGAGAGATGTTTAATTATCACCTCCCTGCTGACCCGAGGAGGATCCGGGTTTCTCAGGAAGATTGGATGGTTCCCGATTTCTCAGCTGACCCCGAAGCAGTTGGAATTCCATCCTCTGGGCTGGAAATTCCGGGTCTGTCCCCCCCGAGTGGGGCTCTGGCAGCCGATTCCCAACGGAGGAGGAACAGAAGCTGCAGCACCCCAAGGGCTTTTAGAAAGCCCCAAAATCCCTTCTTTTTGCCAAGGAAAAGGTTGTGTGGGACAAAGGACTCCCTGAAAGAGCTCCTGGTGATGTCGGTCCCCGAAATGTTGCTCCAGGAGAAGAATTTGATGGTCTGGGGTGAAGCTTTGTGGAACGCCCCCGTTTTTTCCTGTCCTGCTCCTCAGGCACGAGTGAAACCCATCCCTTGGGGCAAAGTCTGTTTCTAACCCTGGATTTGGGCCTCTTCAGCTCCCAAAATTGCTGGGAAAGGGGGAACAGGAGCTGTTCCAGGCGGGCAGAGAGGCAGTAATTAGGAATCTGAAAATATCCTGAGGGTTCTTGGCTGGAGGGAGGGCAAAGGACACCGAGGTGGTTTTGGTGCTTGGATGGGGATTTCACCGAGTCAGCAAATGCAAACGAAAAGATTAAAATAGAAGGGAAGAAACAAAAAAACCCAACCGAACTCTGGAAATCTGAGCTGTCAGGAGTTTTGCTGGATTGGGAATCTTTGGGAGATGGTGCTCAGCGCTTGGTCCCAGGGAGAAGGAGAGTGGTGATGATGAGGAGCTCGGGGAGGTGGGAATATTTCCCGTTATTCCTCACCCAGCTCGGCTGGGAAGGAGGTGGGAAGGAGCTGGGAAGGGGTCTCTGCCCCCCTTCCGCCACCAGCAGGAGCCCAGGAAAATCCACGATTGCCCTCTGCTGGAATGAGGGGCTGGAAAGGGATCGGGGCTCTGCCCAGGGACGGGAGGGAAAATCTGGGAGAGAGGCAGAGAGAGGAGGAAAGAAGAAAACGAGGGAATGGTGATTAGTCCCAAATGAGAAGGTTCGGGGTTGTCTGGAAGTGTTGGACGGAGAAGGAAATGAGGGAGATAGAAGCGGAACCATCAAAATGGAAAGGGAGGGAGGAAGCAGGAGAGGAAAATCCAGCGAAACTCGAAGAAGGAAGGACAGAGGGAAAGGAAAAAAGGAAAAAAAGAGGGAGACGAAATGAAGAGAATGAATTGGGGAAGACAGAGAAAATCCTGGGTGCAGAATGCGTGGCTGAATGGTTGAATGAGTCAGGATTTAGGGAAAAGAGGATAATCTCCAGGAGTTTGGAAAAGTGGGAGGGAAATAGAGGTGGAAAAGTAACAGCAAGACAAGGGGCAGATCCAGGGATTTAAAGTCAACGGGATTTCTGTGATCAGTTGTGGATGGTGCACTGGGAAGTCAAGGATACCAGTGAAGTTAAAGGATTGAGGATGAAGATAAAGGGTAAAGGATGAAGTTAAAGGATAAAGCAGGAAGTTAAAGGGTTCAGGATGAAGTTAAAGGGTTCAGTATGAAGTTAAAGGGTAAAGGATGAAGTTAAAGGGTACAGGATGAAGTTAAAGGATTGAGGATGAAGTTAGAGGGTAAAGGATGAAGTTAAAGGATAAAGGAAGAAGTTAAAGGATAAAGGATGAAGTTAAAGGGTAAAGGATGAAGTTAAAGGATTGAGGATGAAGGTAAAGGATAAAAGAGGAAGTTAAAGGATAAAGGAGGAAGGTAAAGGATGATGATAAAGGATAACAGCCTGTTACTGCCTCTTGTTCCCTGGAATGCTCCTCTGACTCTGCAATTCCAGCAGGGAAAGAAGAGCCCGAGGAGCTGGAGTGTCTGGGGAAGTCTGTGCTGGATCCTGCGCTGACTCCATTAAAATCACAAGGTCATTCCGTTTGGAAAAGATCTTTAAGACCATCGAGCCCGACCTTTACCCCAACCCTGCCAAACCCAGCGCTGTCCAATGTCCGCAGGCACCACATCCACGTGAAGTTAGGGGTGGAGAGGAGAACCTCTCCCGTGGGAATGCTCTTACCGGGATCCTGCTGCTCACAGCAGTGAGGGACTCAGTTTAGGGAGACAGGAAACCTCTGGAGGGAGCGATTGCAGCTCCACCCAGGAGATCCGGCCTGTTCCCAGTTCCTGAGGGAATAGCAAACCCTATAGCGGGATCCCTGCTCCGGATCCGGCCCTGGGAGGCACCTCTGGAGTGCTGTGTCCAGCTCTGGATCCTCAGGACATGGGGACAGGGAGCTCCTGGAGCTGAGGAAGGGCCTGGAGCATCTCCCTGCCCAGGAAAGGCTGAGGGAGCTGGGGCTGCTCAGCCTGGAGAGGAGCCCCAGCTGAGAGGGGCCCTCAGCCCTGGGTGTCCCTGTGTGCAGAGAGGGCTCCGAGCAGGGCCCAGGCTCTGCTCCGGGGCCCAGCAGTGGCACCAGAGCCACGGGCAGGGACTGAGCCCAGGAACTGCCCCTGCACAGGAGGCACAGCTTCTGCCCTGGGCACTGCCCAGCCCTGCACAGGCTGCCCAGGGAGGGGCTGCAGTCTCCCTCAGCGGGGATATTGCAGAGCCCTCTGGACACAATCCTGTGCCCTGTGCTCTNAGGATGTAATCCTGTGCCCTGTGCTCTGGGATGGCCCTGCTGGAGCAGGGAGGTGGCACCAGTGACCCTCTGTATTCCCTTCCAGCCCGACCCGTTCTGGAACTCTGGGAGAAGGTTTTTCATACACCTTCGCCCTCCCCCACCAGTAAACTGCTCCTTGGGTGATAATCCCGGTATTTTTCCCTGGCATATCTCATTTCCAGCTCCTAGAGGTGCTCCTGGAGCTGGGTCAGTGCTCTCAAAGTATCCAGTGTTTAATCCAAGATCCGGCTTCCCAGGGAGCAGAGCTGCTGTTGAATCCTGGGCCTGGAAAGCTCCCAGGCCCAGCCACTTCTGCTTTCCACACTTTCCAAGGTTAACTGAGACGGAAATACCACGGGAGAAGCTTTTGACCTCTGCGATTCCATTCCCCCATGGAGCCGGAAAACGCAGGGAAGGAGGAACACAAACATCAGAGATAACGAAGCTCATCCAAATTTTTCCCAAACCGCAAAATGAAAGGGTCAGGCAGAGTTAGCGAGGGAAGGGTTTGGGTTGGATTTATCTTCATCAGAGCGAGCCCAGGATGAATTTCTCCTGACCTTTTTCCCTTCCAGAATTCAAGGAGGCGTTTTCCCTCTTCGACCGGACCCCCAAGTCGGAGATGAAGATCACCTACGCCCAGTGTGGAGACGTCCTGAGAGCGCTGGGGCAGAACCCGACCCAGGCCGAGGTCATGAAATTGCTCGGCAGACCCAAACCTGAAGGTTGGTGGCCTCCTCGGTCTGTCCTGGGAAAGGGCACTCCCAGAATTATTCCTGGAGAAAGTGAGGTCTCCGTTTCCTAATTGTGGAGCAACTCAGGATGTGGAGCAGCCTCTGAAATCGCCAGCAGCAAAGGAGGAAAAACTGGTCTGGCAGTCAGGAAAATTGTCCCAGATTGAGGGGAATTCATTAATTTAATGGCCTTGTGAATCAATGGGTCTTAAAATGACAAATTTTTGCCTTTTAGAATTGCTTTTATGGAGGAATTCACGTGTTTTTCCTAAAAACATGGGTATTTCCAACACATCCAGAGAAACAAAGGGATAACCTGAATGTAGGGATGCGGATTGTTCCACAAAAGATGGGTGGGAAGGCCTGTAATGATTGCAGGGATGTCCTTCTGTATTCCCTATTTCCATGCTCTTCTCTCCCTTTTATCCAACATTTATCCCCACAGCTCTGCCCTCACGTTGGATACCCCACAGTTATTCCCAACTCTCCAGAATCCTCCCAAACTTCCATTTCCAGGCTTTTCTCTCCCTTTTATCCAACATTTATCCCCACAGCTCTGCCCTCATGGTGGATGTTCCATGGTTAATTCCCAGCTCTCCCAGAATCCGACAAACCTTCAATTTCCACACTCTTCTCCCTTTACCTGGAATTCATCCCCACAGCTCTTCCTTCATGGTGGATATCCCATGGTTATTCCCAACTCTCCAGAATCCTCCCAAACTTCCACTTCCAGGCTTTTCTCTCCCTTTTATCCAACATTTATCACCACAGCTCTGCCCTCATGGTGGATATCCCACGGTTATTCCCAACTCTCCCAGAATCCACCAGATCTTCAGTTTCCACCCTCTTTTCTCCCCTGGAATTTTCTTCCCTGGAATTCATCCCCACAGCTCTGCCCTCATGGTGGACATCCCACCGTTATTCCCAGCTCTCCCAGAATCCTCCGAACTCCCATTCCCCCGTGTTTTCCAGAGATGAACTCCAAGATGATCGACTTCGAGACCTTCCTGCCCATGCTCCAGCACATCGCCAAGACCAAGGACACCGGGACCTACGAGGATTTCGTGGAAGGGCTCCGGGTGTTCGACAAGGAGGGGAACGGGACGGTCATGGGAGCCGAGCTCCGCCACGTCCTGGCCACGCTGGGTGAGGAAAACGTTCCCTTGGGAATTCCCATCCCTCCCTTCCTGTCTCCTTCCCTCTTCCCCCTTCATGTTTTCCTACGATAATCTCATTCCTATAAATTTTTTCCTACAAATATCTCATTCCCCTCACCATAAATCATCCCAGCATGGCCAATCCCAACAATTCCCTTGGTTTGTCCCTGTTTTCCTGCACTTCCAAGAGGCGCTTCCATCCCTCCCTTCTCCTCTCCCTCCCTCCCTCCTTCCTCTCGTGTTGGATTTCTCCAATAGATATTAAATTTCCATCGCCATAAACCATCCCAACCTTGCCAATCCCAAATATTCCACTGATTGGTCTCCGTTCTGCCTCACCAGAACAAAGCCTTACAAACCAACAGGCACCAAATATTGAAATCATGAAATTAAATTTAATTGAATCCATCACTGATCCATATCAAAGGTCCCGAATTTGACCTTGGAATCTTCCAGAACCCCAAATCCAAAGGGGAACTGGGTTTTCACTGAGAGTTTTTTCATCTGGACTTGCTTAAAACTGACCCAAACCTTCAAGATTCGGCACTTAGACCAAGCTTATTCTTAGGAAAATTAATTGTGCCCATAATATCCTGTGGGTTTCCATATTTTTCCCGTCTTTCTGAATTTTGGATCAAAATTGCTCCCAAATTTGGATCCAGATTTGGATCCAGTTTGGAAATTGGATCGAGTTTGCAAATCCAAACGGAGTTTTCCCCACAGGCAGCGTTCCAAATTCCCCCCAGGAGGAACCTCCCCCTCTTCTCTCTTGCTCCCGTTTTTGTTCTTTAGGTGCTTCCTAGCATCCTGCATCTGGGGGTTTGATCCAGGGATTTTGTTTTCCATGCAGGAGAGAGGCTGACGGAGGAAGAAGTGGATAAACTGATGGCTGGGCAGGAAGATGCCAACGGCTGCATCAACTACGAAGGTGGGTGGGAGCCCTGAAAATTTTCTTGAGGTATTCCCAAAAAAGTTTAAATCCACGGAAAATCTGGATCGAATTTTCCAAATTTTAACCCAATTCCGAGTCTATAATTCCTCTGATAAACCCCACCAATGAAAGGTTCACTATATTTTCCATAGGATGACTGATCCTTCTTTTCCCATTTTTCCAGCTTTTGTGAAACACATCATGGCCAACTGAGCCCAGGTGAGTGTCCTCTGCCTTCCTCCTGGACTTCCGAGTCCTCGTTCCTTTAGGATTGCCTGGAAATTTCCACGGATAAATATTTCCCATGTGCATTTACAAATCCCTGCTCCCAAACTTGGAAAAGAGCGAGGAAATAGAATTGAGCCGATGAGAGAGGGGAAGAAATGGAAGCAAAAGAGATAAGAAGGAATCAGGAGCGTTTACACCGTAATTAGTGGTTCTCCATAAATCCGGCTCCCGCCATCCCCTGACAATGGATTGGTTTTTCCAGGAAAAGGCCGGAGCTTCGTCCAACACATCCAAACCACAGCACCACCGAGGGCGCCTCTGTCTCGCCCTCACAAAGGGGCCGGGCTTTGTTTCCAGGATTTCCCGGGCGGGGTTGATCCCGGTTTTACGGGAAAAGGTGCCCGCTGCCTGGATCTGGCATTCCCTGGGGTTTCTCCCTGCTCGGCTCTTGGGGAAGGAGGTGACCGATCCATCTGTTCTGGTATCCCGGGAAAAGCTGCTCTCAGATTTGGTCTGGACGGTTTGGGCTTCCTTTGTTTGTTTTTGGTCTTTTCCCTCGGCTCTGGTTTATTTTTAGGCCTGGCTTTGGTTTGCTTCTGGAGCTGAGCTGACCTGGCCGTGCTGTGGTGATTTTTGATTCTGGGTTTAAGTAGGAGTCACATCCAGGTTTTTCGGGAAATTTGTTCCAAGATAGAACTTAAAAAAATATAAACAAGCTAAAAAAATAATCAGGTTTGGTTTAGGTTTTTTTTTCCTTTATTCCCATTTTTTTCCCTGTTACAATCCATTTTTTTTCCTTAAGGCATTTACCTTTGGCCTTGGACTTTTCCAGCTGGTTCCCAGTTTTCGATACCAAGGATCGGGATCCTTGGTGCAATCCCAATCCATGATCCTTGCTTGTTATTTAGAGAGCTTTTAAATCCTTAATCCGAACCTGCTGCCATGGGAAATTCCCATTCCAATGGAAAAAGTCACCTCAACCAACGCCAGCCATCGGAGAAGACGAGTGAGCACGGAAAGCTGGGAAGATGGAAAGCTGGGAAGATGAAAAGCTGGGATGGGACTGGGAAGCAATTCCGAGGGTCTTTGCTTCTGGTGGGTTTGGAAAGGGGGCTGGGAGCTCGTGATTCCCAGAAAACCGACATTCCCGGGATTTGCCGACAAGTCTCGGTGGTGTCGTCCGGTGGTGGCCCTTCCAGCCCTGCTCTGGGGCTCCTGGAACGTTTAGGGAAAGACACACGGAATGTCCGCCCTGGAAGGAGCGAAGGTCCTTTGCCACAGGATCTGAACTCGCTGGGAATCTGGAGCTGAGCCCAAAAATCCGGGAGCGGCTCCGTGCCTTGGCCGTTCCCATGGGATGGAGGGAAGAGAAAGCGGAATCTCCGCATCAGGATAAAACTGTGTCTCTCCTTTTCTCCTGATTTCCCGAGGGAGTTGGGACTGTTTTATATGGAATTGTCTCACCTGGCTTTCTCCAGGTGTTAGGGACTGCTTCCCGTATTTTTGTCCATTGCGGGGATTGTGGGATTGGGATGATTCCTGGTGTTTTGGCAGCTCTCATTGCCGATAAACTGAGGGCGATTCCCGGTGGAATTGTTCGTTCCTTCTTTCTTCCTCTAATTCTTGAAAACATCTTTGTGTTTCAGGACAAGAGAAGTGCCGAGAATTCCGGATGTCGGCCTTGGATTTCGATGTGCTGGGATTTCTCCTCGTTTTTCAGCCCAGATTCCCATTCCAGAGCCCCAAAATGTGCCCAAATCCCTAAAGATATTTGGATATTTTTGTTTGGTTTGCCCTGTTCCTCCATGGGAAGAGGGTGCATCCTGCAGAGATCCAACGGAAAAAACTGGAATGTGAACTATGAATCCCTGGGAATTTCTTTAGGACGCAGGATGTAAACAGGAATACAAAATTGTGGGAAAGGAAGGAATTCTTTTCATGAATAAATCAACCAAAATATGATCCCTTTTTCCTGCCCAAACTCCATGTTTTCCCTGTGTTTATGGGATATCAGTATAAATCCCAGGAATATCCTTCATCCTTAGGGAAAAACCGTAGAATTCCCAGAAATCAGCAACAAACAAAACCTTGCTGATGTTTTTTTCTCTGCTTTGGATGATGGAAAATCAAGGATAGAAAAGCAAAAAATCCCAAATTAATGCAAAATTTGCTAAAATCCATCTTTTCTCCATGAGGATTCCTTCCCAGTCCAACAATTTCCCTAGGAAACAAGGAAAAGTCTTTCCCAAAGGAAAACTGGAAGTTGTTCTAATAAAAACATCTTGGTCCTGGAGTTTTTGCAGTAAAAAATGGGATTTTCCGTGTCTTTGTTTCCTCATTGTTTCTGCGTCTGTGTGGGGGAGGCGGAAAAGGGAAAGAAATCCTGGGAAAATCCTCAGCGGAGGCCAAGAAAAGTTGAGAAGCGTGGAAAATCACATGGATTCAGAGAGCTCCTTTTCTGGGGAGTAAATAACTGAAAAAGTAAGGGAAAAAAATCCTCTGGGGCTGGAAAAGGGAGAAGGCGGGAGCTGGTAGAGTTTATTGGGAATGCCGAAGAACCTGGATGTGCACCAGTCCAGGAGCAGGAGGGGCTGCTGAAACAGGGGCATTCCAAGTTTAATGGAGGAAAGAGCAGTGGAACATCGGAATTCCGGGATACAAATGGATGGGAACGACTGAGCAGGTCAGGTCATTCCCACAGAGGGCGGGCAAGAGGACACTGAATTCCATGGATGCACAAACTGTCCCAGAATGTGCCAGGGAATAACTGGAAAGGAAAATTAGCAGGGAGAGCAAATTGGAATAAATAAGGAATATTTTCCTTTCCTTTCCTTTCCTTTCCTTTCCTTTCCTTTCCTTTCCTTTCCTTTCCTTTCCTTTCCTTTCCTTTCCTTTCCTTTCCTTTCCTTTCCTTTCCTTTCCTTTCCTTTCCTTTCCTTTCCTTTCCTGAACTTCCTTTCCGCTGACTCCAGCAAGCCCCGATTCCCTGGCTGAGCCCCAATTCCCACACAGATGATCCATGGATGACCAGAACCTCGGGAAGACAGGAAGCATCTGGAGCCAAGGAAAACAGCTCCCGGAGATCCCAGAAATGCTTTTCCAGCCTGTCCCCAGTGCCACCAGCAGGGCCAGCTCGGCTCCGGCTGGGCTGGGAATTGTTGCCAGAGGGGAACGTGCTCAGCCCATCCCAATTTTCCCTGGATAACCCCAGGACAGGTCCTTTTCCCTGGGTAACCCCAGGACAGGTCCTTTTCCCGGTGACTTCCCACCAATCCCCCCAGGAGCAACAGGAACAGCAAACAGGGATAAAAAAGGAAAAGCCCGTGGGGACGTGGCCGGATGGAAGAGCACGGAGTGTCCCCAAGGTTGGATAAATATTCCAAACTTTGAGGGAATTTTTGCAATCCCATTTTACCTCTGGGCTTCAGAAATCCCTAAAAAGCCCCTCTGGAAGCCCGTCCTGGGCAGGGCTCCAGTGGGATAAACACAAACAGGAATTTCTGGTCTCGTTTTTAGCTCCTGAGGACAATTCCTTACTCCCGGTGTCCCAAATAAATGTCCAGGTGTGACAGTCCCAGCCACAGTATCCCAAAAAAACCTGGCAGGTTCAGCTCCTGCCTTTCCCACCTTTAGGACCTCGTGGTCTCGTCTCCAAATCCGTGGATTCCAAGGATCAGGAGCAGCTCCTGGGCTGGAGGAGCTCCATGGCTCCCAAGGATCCGTTTCCATGTTGGTGGCTCCATCTCCCAACCGCCCTTGAGGAGCCAGAGATTCCCAGAATTGTTTGGGTTGGAGGGGAACTTAAAGATCGTGGAATTCCAGCATCTGAGGGACACCTGCCACGATCCCGGGTTGCTCCAAGCCCTGACACTTCCAGGGATGAGGGTTGAGCTCCAGGCTGGGAATGACCCCAGGACAAAGGCACTTGTGGATATTCCCACAAAACCCGAGTTGGAATCTGCCAACTGAATCCAGCAGAGCCCAGTCAATCCTTCCTGGATTAACAATTCCCAGAAATCCTGCTGCCTCCCACAGGAGATGCTTTTCCACTCCACCTCCCTGGATTTGGGACAGTTCCCATCCCTGAATTCCGTGGCCCTGGCGGATCCCCCCGTGCCGTGGCTCGGGTGACATTTTTTTGGGATCCCGCGTTTCCTTCCCATGGATCAGCTGCAGAGTTGGATTCCAAACTGGGATATTCGCAACGCTCTGGATGCGCTGGGGATTCTTGTCCTGCGCCATCTGGATCCCCCCAGAGTAAATTTAGAGCCTGAGCTGCATCCCCCAAATCCAGCTCCTGTTTTTAGGGATTCGATGGAACCACCCCAATTTCCCCTCCACAGCTGAGGGAGTTTTATGTCCTCTCCAAGCATTTGTTCCACATTTTCCTCCTCCTATTTTCTTTCCTAGTGGAAAATTGCTCTCCAAGTGCCCTGAGAGTAAAAACCATCAATTAAAACCCCCTCGTTACCGAGGGTGGAACTCCACAGCCTCGAGTTTGCAGCTGGAGAGGAGAAAAAAGGGATTTTTGAACTCCTCATTTCTGGAATTCCAGGCTGATCCAACTCCCGAGCTGCTCCATCCTTAACGGGCCGTTAAAAGCGATGCTGGAAAACAAAGGGCATCGTCCCGACAGGAAAGTTAATGGAGCAGAACGTTCAGCTCCGAGTTTTCCCTGTCTGCTCCGGGAATGTTTGTTTGGAGAGGCTTTTAATGGAGAACAGGTGCTGGAGGCAGAAATTCGGGAATAAACGGAGTGGACAGAGGCCAAAGTAGAGCAGGGAGGGAGCAGGTTGCAACCGATAATTCCAGGGAATATGAGTGCCGTCGCTTGGATCTGATGGGGAAATGGTGTTTTTGTGATTCCCTGAGGTTTTGAACCTCCCGGGATTCGACTGGGATTGGGCATGGCCATCATTCCCTGGAATTGATGTGGCTTTTTGCCTTACAAACAGCTAAAAAATGAAGCTGCTCTTTCCAAAGGGAGCATTTCAGTGTTTCACAGTCATATCCTTGTTTCTCCTTTTGGTTTGGAGAACAAATGGAATTTTCTTTCCCTTTTTTTTTTTTTTCTCCTTTCTCCACTTTTTTCTCCTCCAGCGCCAGCAAAAGAAACCGGTGGCAGGAAAGCTGGGAAAAGGCAAAAGGAGGAATATTTTTTAATCTATTTATTAATATCAGCTTAATTGGAACTGATAGGGAAACATCAGGAATTGTTAAGAAACTGTGGAAAATCTTTATTCTGGGAAAACCATCCATGGGATGAAATTCTGGATAGAGCTGGAGGAAGAGCAAGGACAGCAAAGCAAAAAAGCTGCAGATTTTGGCCCAGAATTCCCCCCCTGTTACAAAAACATCACCAAGGGATGGGTCCCGCCTTGATCCAGAGGATCCAGTCAGGTTTATTCCAGGAATTTGAGGAACAGAGGGCAGAGCACTTCTTGGAATATCTTTTTTTCCAACTCACTGACGGTTTGCAAACAAATTTGGGATGGCGAGAGGGCAGGGAAGAGACACTCTGGCAAAGCAAAGCCTTGTGAATTATCTGGGAGCTCAGAACTTGGCTCTTTCCCGGAATATTATCAAGGATCAAATTATTTGGAATTTAAACCAAAAAAAAAAAAAAAAAGACGAGAATTAGAAATACTTTTCATTTTCCAGAATTTTTGCCTTCCCTACTCCCAGGACACAATTAACATTAGTTTGGGATGCACGTTCCGCCTTCTCCCAGAAAACATTTTTTTAGGGGAATAAAAAACTCCTCGGCCGTGGCAATTCCCTACTCCAACCCTAAACCTTGGGAGCGACACCAATTTTCCAAGTCTCTGAAGGAAGAGCTCGGAGCCGAGGCTCTGGCACGGCCTCAGCAATCCCAGCCTGGGAAACAAGCGCGGCTCATTCCCTGAGCTCATCCCAGCCCTCCCGAACTCCGCGTGTCCGTGGATGACGTCAGCTCCGCGTGCTCGGATCCAGTTTGGCTCCCGGAGCAGCACCTTGGCTCCTGCGGGAATTTTCACACTTCCATGCACTTGACCTTTACTCTTGGCCCCAACTCTTTTTTTCTTCCCTTTTTTTTTTTAAGGATTTTGCTCGTTGAAGGAAAAAACCCCAATGCCAGAGATCTGCCAGGGAAAGGATCGGAAAAAATAAAATTAATATAAAAAACAATACTTGTGATGAGCTGTTGATATTCCTGGGAACTCCAGAGGTTCCTCCTGTGTTGGGAAGCCGATGATTCCCAACAGAAGCCACAAGGATGTCCAATTCCCAGGAAAAGAGGGGGGGATTTCAGGAACAAGGGAAGAGGGGTAGGAAAACCAATTCCCATGGGAAGGTTTCCGGCTTGGCTCTGGAATTGTGCTGAGGGTTGTGATGGCTCTCCTTGGATCCCCCCAGATCCCTGGAAGTGTCCCAAGCCCGGCTGGACAGGGTTTGGAGCAATCTGGGATAGTGGGAGGTGTCCATGGGGTTGGAATGAGCGGATCCTGATTATTTTGGGGATGGAGAACTGAGGGGAACAGGAATTTATTCCAATTTTGTTAATTGGAATAAAAGTGGGAAAAACCCATCATGAGGACTGACGCCATGGGCAGGGACACCCCCCACTATTCCAGGCTGCTCCAAACCCCATCCAACCCAGCCCTGGACGCTTCCAGGGCATCCACAGCTTCTCTGGACAGTTAAATCTGTACGTTTGTGTCGCGCCCGGCGTGAGGAGATCACAGTCCCCAGTGGAAGCCACAAAAATCCCAGGGAAATAATAACGGAATACTTGGAAAATCGAACTCCTTCCCCTTTATGGCCACGAAGCCGCCCCTTATCCAAGGAATTCGCCTTCGCGCCAGGACTGGGGCTGCTTAGGCAGGGAATGTTTTACTGGGCGTGGTGGGATTTGAAGGTTGGGCTTGGAGGTCTTTTCCAACCCTAAAGCTTCCAGGATGGAACCCTAGACCTCCAGGATCACCGAGTCCCAGCTGTGCCCCATCCCCACCCCGTCCCCAACCCAGAGCACCGAGTGCCACCTCCAGGAATTCCTTGGGCACCTCCAGGGATGGGCACTCCAAACCTCCCTGGGCAGTTCCGAGGCCTGAGCACCCTTTCCATGGGGAAATTCCTGCTGGTGTCCAACCTGAGCATCTCCTGGGCATTCCCTGTCCTGCTGTCCCTGTTCCCTGGGAGCAGAGCCCGATCCCTGCCGTGCTGCAGCCTCCCTTCAGGGAGCTGTGGAGAGCGGAATCTCCATGAGACGGGATGGAAACCCTGTCCCATATTCTGGGGTTTGGATCCTCAAGTCCGGGCCTTGGAGCAGGTTCGACGGATTTGGAAGCAGATTCCTTTGGAAGGGAAAAGATTCCTCAGGAGAGCAGCACGGCTGGGAATTTTCTCCAGAATCTGCGGCCCAGCCTCACTCGAGCCTCTGCCAGGAGCTCGGGAAGCAGGAAAACAGCACCTCCAGGGAAGTTCCTCTCAGGTCACTCCGTGCGTTAGGAACGGGGGGCTGGGAAGGCGGGCGGGGGATCCCGGTTCCAGCAGAGCCGTGCCAGGAGCAGGAAAAGGAGCTGGAGTTTGTTCCTGTCGCAGGGGTGAGAGCACAAGGCTTGGAATCCCCTCGGGAAACATGCGGAATTTCTGGAGGAGAAACCCCTGCGCACACAGAGCTGTCCGGGCCTTTTTTAGGTGCTGGAAGGGAGGTTTTCGTCTGGATCAGATTTCCTCTCGGCTGGAGCTCCCGTCCAAACCCGCTGGCCAACGGCAACAAAACTCCAGCCTGACTCCGCTCCTCACTGTGCTTCCCTGGTTTCCTGCCGCTGCTCGGGATTGGAGCCGCAAACGCCACCCGAAATATCCCAGGACAGCAAATCCACACAAACAGGGCCACGCTTCCCTCTGTCCGTCCAGCCCCAGGAATAATAATGATGATTACAACAATAATAAACCCTGGCTGGTTTATAAACAGGAGCTGGAGAACCCTTTGGAATCGACTCCGTTGAGGATGGACGCGGTTTGTTCTTGCTGGAAGCTGAAAATCCAGGAATATTCCAGGAGCTGCAGCAAAAGAGAGGGGGACAGGAGGAAAGGGGGTCCTGAGTGGGGGGAGATGTTTTGGGGCTTTTCCAGCTGCTGCTGCCTCCATGGCTGGGAGCACCCGGAAAGAGGGAACGGGGATTGGCCAGGGAAGGAGAGGAAAGAGAGGAGCAGTGGAAAGGTGAGAGCCCCGAGGAGGCTTCGAGGTGATGGAACCCAGAAGAAGGAGGGAAGATGTAATTCCGTGATTCCCAAATGCCTCGGTACAAGTCCAGGCACTCATCCCGTGTTCCCCAAGACCAGGACTCCTTCTCTTTCTGGGGGAGGGGATCCGAGATGCGAACAGGGGGAAAGGAGGAATTTTGCATCCAGAGCAAAGGGAAATGCTCCTGGTGAAGGAGTTTTTGGGATGCGTTGGGAACGGGGTGATGTCTTCCAGCATGGAAGAGGGGTCAAGGTGATGGGAAAGAGGAGAAGGAGGATCCTGGAGGCTCAAGGAGGGTCCTGAATTCCTCTGCACCCCCACAGGTCACCCTGGTGGAAAAGGGGAGCGCTGGGATGGCTGTGGAGCCATGGGAATCGGGGATCCAGCACCTCCTCCCAGGCAGGATGGACAAAGTATGGGAAGAGAGGGCACAGGAAAGGCCTGAGCTGGAGATCTGCACCGACATTCAACGCCCGGCCATGGATTCAATTCCCATAAAGGATCCCCTTTCCTCCCCTTCCCCACTGATTTAGGCAGAAAATAAAACACTCCAGGCCATGGATTTAGTTCCCATCCACGATCATCTCTCCTTCCCCTTCCCACTAATCACGGAACAGATCAAACACTCCATGGGATTTATTTCCCATCCATGATCCGCTCTTCTTCCCTTTTCCAGTTAATCATGGAGCAAATCAAACACTCCAGGCCATGGATTCAGTTCCCACCCACGATCCCCTCTCCTTCCCTTTCCCACTAAATTACAGAGCACATCAAACACTCTGGGCCATGGATTCAGTTCCTATCCACGATCCCTTCTCCTTTCCTTTCCCACTTAATTACAGAGCAAATAAAACATCCCAGGCCATGGATTTATTTCCCATAAAGGATCCCCTCTTATTCCTTTTCCCATTTAATTATGGAGCAGATCAATCGCTCCAGGCCATGGATTTATTTCCCATAAAGGATCCCCTCTCTCTCCCTCTCCCAGTTAATCCCAGAGCCGATCAAACACTCCAGGCCATGGATTTATTTCCCATAAAGGATCCCCTCTCTCTCCCTCTCCCAGTTAATCCCGGAGCCGATCAAACACTCCAGGCCATGGATTTAGTTCCCATCCACGATCCCCTCTCTCTCCCTCTCCCAGTTAATCCCGGAGCCGATCAAACACTCCAGGCCATGGATTTAGTTCCCATCCATGATCACCTCTCTCTCCCTCTCCCAGTTAATCCCGGAGCCGATCCCTCGCTCCGGGGCTGTTCCTGGCCCCAAGGCCCAGTCCCACACCGTGACTCACGCCCACACTCAGGAACTCTTCCCCTCCCCTCCCTCCCAAGAAGAAAACGTCCAGATCCCAGCTGCCCGTTGGGAATTGTCCCTGGCTCCTGCTGCCTCGCGATCCAGGGATCTTCCCAAGCTCCCGGGATCCTGGTTTATTTGCGATGGATCTGTTAGCGCCTCTGGGTCGGGAGGTGCCAGCTGCATCCTGAGACAATCTCCCCGTTATTCCGGCTCAGAGGTGTTCCAGTGTTTCAAAAACAAGGAGTGAACGAATGGAATTGTCTTTATTCCGTGGCTGGAATCTGCCAGGGGCAAAGGGATTAAAGGACTCACTTGAGCCAAATAAACGGATACCGATGGCGCAATCCTCGGACTCTTGGATAAATCTTTATTTAGGAAGTGTGTAAGAACTTCTGTCAGCTCCGTGATTCCCTTCCAGCTTCAATAAATATCCAGGCTGAAATCCCAAACTTCCTTTTTTTTTCCCTAAAAAAAAAAACCCTTCTCTGCCGACACCCCTCATACGAGTGAAGATAAATATTCCCATATTTAT
>VZTG01004169.1:14246-62104 GCA_013397845.1 Melanocharis versteri
CATGAGTGGATAATGATGGAATCTTGGGTGGATAATGTAGGAATCATGAGTGGATAATGATGGAATCTTGAGTGGATAATGACGGAATCTTGGGTGGATAATGCGGGAATCATGAGTGGATAATGCGGGAACCATGAGTGGATAATGCAGGGATCATGAGTGGATAATGATGGAATCTTGGGTGGATAATACAGGAATCATGAGTGGATAATGCGGGAACCATGAGTGGATAATGATGGAATCTTGGGTGGATAATGCGGGAATCATGAGTGGATAATGATGGAATCCTGAGCGGATAATGCGGGAACCATGAGTGGATAATGCAGGAACCATGAGTGGATAATGCCTGCTTTTCTCCACTTCCATGGAATTACCTCCGTTTCCACGAGGGATGTTCTCCTGAAGCTCTGAGAGGCAGAGGAGGCAGCAGGGCCAGGTCTCCGTGACCTGGCAGAGCCCCTCCACTCTCGTGCTCTGCGGGTCCTTAAGTGGAATTAAAGCTCCGACTGCTCTGTTTCCATGACAACTTTTCTTTCCGTGAGAAAAGCCCTGCAAATCGCGGCCTGTGATTCGAGCACTCCGTAAATGTGCCCATTAAGCATCATCCACTTCGTACTCCGGGAACAGCAAAGCAGGGAAACGCAGCCTTTTAAGCCTGGCTATAAAAGGGACTTTTCCACCTGAGAACCAAAATAGAAAACCGGTGGAAATGGTTAAAATTACCTGGCTTGAAATCTTATTTACGTCTGGAGATACAAATGAGATGGACACGAGTTACACCCGCAGCTCCAAGGGGTGGAACTGGGCAGGGTTGGTCTCTCAGGAGCACATCCCTGAGCCAGGTGATCCGAGCTGGAAGGGAACAAACCAAGGATAGGAAAGGAATTAACTCATTTTTACCTTTGAAAAAATTCCGCTTTGGTTGGAAGGGACCCTAAAGCCCATCCAGTGCCACGTTCCCTGTGTCCTGTCCCTCCATCCTTGTTCAAAGTCTCTCTCCATCCTTCCTGTGGCTCCTTCAGGCTCTGGAAGGCCACAATTTCACCCCAAAGCTTCTCTTCCCCAGCTGAACAATCCCAGCTCTCCCAGCCTTTCCTCCCAGCAGAGCTGCTCCATCCTCTGATCATCTCAGGTGATCATCATCTGCCTAATGCAAATATCTGCAACTTAATACAGAATAATGGATTGCTTCAGGCAGTAAAATCACCTCTCCAATGGCTGCAGAACTGAATGTGACTGTACAGAAGTTATTTTTCAAAAGTAGAATAAAATACAGGATTTATATTTCTATATATTAAATACAGGGGATTTCACAAACCACTCTAAATATAATCTAAAACAGGTGAGAATTAAAAGAAAGTTCTATAGACTGTAGTATCAAGTGATGTTATTTAAGTTCCCCATGCTGTCTCAAGGTTTAGGTTGAATATTTGGGATAATTCCTTCCCCAAAAGGGCTGTCAGGCCCAGGACGGGCTGCTGAGAGATGCTGAAGCTGTTCCTGCCCTACCCACAGAGCTCAGCAGGTTCACCAGGAGCAAACATCTCCCAGGATCTCTGGGCATTGCCATGGGAATTCCCATCCCCCGGGTTCAGCGCTGGGTATTAATGCAGGAGTTCTCGTGCAAATATTTGTATAAGGGCTCGAAGGGGGTTGTTTCCCTGCTCATTTGACAAGAGGCTGCTGGAAACGGGCTGGAAATGAATGATAACCTCGTGGAGCAGCTGAGCAGGGAGTGGAGAGCAGCTCAGGGACACCGTTTGCTCTAGGACCTCCATGTGGAATTAGGGTCATTACTGGGATTTAGCAGGAACCGCGTGCAAGTGCACACAGGAACGAGAGAAAATAACATTTCCAAGGGGTATTCAGCAGTGGGTTGCAGAATACAGATGCTGGATATGATGTAGTTGCACTAAATTGGATTGTGGGTAAATAAAGGACTTGATCTTAAATTCAGGGTTGGAATCCTGCTCTGAGCTCAGTGGGAAATCCACAGGCTCTGTTTCACTTTTGCGACTCATTCAATAAATGTTTTGGCATCCCTGTCTGTTCTGCTGCCTTAATCTTCCCTTCTAGAGAGCAGAAATTAGCATTTGTAATTTATTCAGCAGGGGAAATAAAAAAAGGCTCGGCACAGACTCGGAGTCGAATGCCCCAGAGATAACCCAGGTGCTGAGTCAGCAGCAGGAACATTAACGAATGAACTGCTCTCCCGAGCAGAATGTAATGGGAGAGATGGCAAAGAGTGGGGAAAGCTTTTATCTGGGGTGCATTGAAGCAGATACGAGACTCCAGCGCACCTTCAGACCGTTTGTGTAGCGTTCTGCTGTCCCCAAACCCAGCATTTCCTGAGGCAGCAGCTCAGCCCCCGCCTGTTCAGGGCCAGTGCAGGACCAGGGCTGTAAAGTGGAATATTTTGGGCACCTGCTGCCAATCAGAGCAGTTTTCTCTCCCCTGTTGCGTTCCCTGGGGCAGGGCAGGACTTGCTGGGTGCTGAAGTAACATCCAAGCTGCCAGAATTTACTTTATCTCTTCAGAGATCGATTCCCCCCTCTCTTAACTTGTGCAAATTTATCCCTGGACTTACTCCAGAATTCTCCTGTTGTGCTGCTTCCCCTGACCCACCGCTCTGCACTTCCCTTTGTGTTTAATTGTAATAAATGTAAAGGAACCAGCAGCTCTGGGGCAGGGCCCAGGGAGGTAAAAGCAGCGTTTCCCCACCTGGCAGGAGGCTGGAATTGGAGGATTGGGCTCTGCTCCCAGGGGCAAACAGGGACAGGAGGAGAGGGATTGCCCCAAGTTGCACAAAGGCAGGTTTAGATTGGAGATTTTAAAAAGTTATTTCACGGAAAGGGCTGTCCAGCCTTGGGACAGCTGCTCAGGAACGTGGTGGAGTCCCCATCCCTAGAGGGGATTTTGGAACTGAAGAGTTTTTGGAATCATAGAACACTTGGGTTGGAAGGGACCTTAAAGATCATCAACCCCTGATGTGTCCAATAAGCAACTCCTTTATCAGAACTGAGCAAACCCCTCGTGTGCACCACCTCTGAAAAGAAACACTGATTAACTCCAAACCCTGAGCATCCCTCCTGCTGCCTCCCCCCAGCACGGGGATAAATACACTTTTACAGCCCTCGGCCTCACGTTTTGTGCTTTTTTTGGGTCTGTTTTATGCTGTGTTAACAAAGTCAGATGGGCACAAAACTGCTCTGAGAGCCCGGCTGTGAAATGGTTCTGGGCTGGCAAATCCTGGCTGTGGGGCCTGGGGAAACTCCTGCTCCCGGGCAGGGCAGGATCAGCCCTGCTGCTCCTGGAGCTCAGCAGGGCACGGCAAAACCCAGAAAATCCAATCAAAGCCAGGGCCCTTCCAGGTGCCAACAGGGGGATGGCTCTGGCCATAAATGCCCCGTGCACAGTGCCCATTATCTGAGCTGAGGGGAAAATCCATCCCCCAAAGCACTCCCGGAACACAGCCCCTGAACAGCCTCACCCTGCTGGGGCCGGGCTGCTGAGGGCACCCCACACAGGAAAATGGCATCAGTGCAGATCAAAGTGCACAAACGGGGCCAAGTGTCCCAAAGCAGCAGCACAGCTTCAAAAATCCATCCTTGGAAAAGGGAGATTTTTTAAATTATGACTTTTAGAAAGTGAGATCATTTTAAAGATGAATATTCTTCATTTCTAAAGGCGGTCAAGGGGGACCCAGCTTCCCAAACTTTCCCTGGAAAGAGGAATTCAGGCCATTCATGGTTTCTACCAGTGAGTATCAGATTGTTTAAAAGCAATGCCAAAGGATATGGGGTGAGTGGCAGAGCTGGAGCTCCTCAGCCATGGGGAGAATCCAGAGCAGCTGAGGATTCCCAGGATTTGTCCTTTAGCACCAGCAATTCCAGACACACAGACAGCACCTCTTTTCCTGAAACCCCCTCTTTAAGACCTGCATTTGGCCTTTTCTGTGTGACTGGCTGGGATAAGAGGCTGTAAAGCATCTCTGCATCTCCAGCTAATAAAAAGACACATAACTCTTCCCCAGAGTGAAAAATGAAGAGCAAGCAGTGGAAGTGCTGCTGAATCCCTGGGATCTGGGGAGAGGGAGTTTGGTTTCGCTGTTCCCAGGTAATTTGTTTAAACCTGCATGGGGCTGGAGCAGGGAGAAAATTAACCTAGTTAGAGACCCTCATTATGTTTCTCTGTATCAGAACTTTGCAAAGTCATAATAGGACATAAAAGTTCTATCTGAGCATGAGGGGAATGGTTTCCCACTGCCAGAGGACAGGGATGGACGGGATATTGGGAAGGAATTGTTCCCTGGGAGGGTGGGGAGGGGCTGAGATGGAATTCCCAGAGCAGCTGTGGCTGCCCCTGGATCCCTGGCAGTGCCCAAGGCCAGGCTGGATGGAGCCCATCCCATTCCACCCCTGCCACTGATGCCTTAGGATTTTAGCTTTTCTCTTTTTCATGTATTTGTAATCCTGCAGTTCTTTAGTGTAGAACTCTAAACTCCATAAAGAGTTTTAGCTGCTGCTCTCCCATTTTAGTCAGACACAACAATTCCTCTCCAGGCTGGGAATCAAGGACACCTCACTGCCTCAGGCCCCGAGAGACGCAAACAAAAGTGAGTTGGGGGGAGCAAACTTGGGGTAAATGACTTAATTACCTGAAGCTGTAATTGGAACATTAACCCCCAACATGCAAATGGACCAAACTTATAAAAATATGAAAACCTGTGACCCCTTGTCCATTTTGGGTGCAGCCCCTGGGGGGCTTCGTCTGCCCGAAAGGTACCTGAAGGCCCTTCAATAAATAGAACTGCTTTTTATTCCCTTGATTTTGTCTGGCCTCTGTTTTCAGGTAGCCCCAAAAGGCATCACCATGGGCAGGGACACCTCCCATTATCCCCGTGGGATGGAGTGGCTGGGACATTTGGGAGCTGCTCCTGCCCTGAAGCAGCTCCAGGCTGCCACAACCCTTCCTGGTGCTCCGTGCCCAAGCCTCCCCATTCCCCGTGTGTGCCACCATCCCTGTGCTGATTATTCACTGCCTCTGGCTGTTAGTGACAGTCATAAAACCTGACAATGCCTTGGGGGAACGCTTTCAAAAAGGCTTTTTAATAAACTGTGAAAACTGTTGTTTCAGCAATTGGAAAATAATTAAGGAGCAATTATGGGAGCAAACAGAAATCCTGAGCATATAGGCAAGCTATTAGAATACGTTCTTTAAGAAATTATTGCAGTCACACTGGAAAGAAAAGCGGCGTTTAAATAAAGTTATGGTTACAACAGATTGAAAGGAGGGGAAAAAATGAGAGGAATAATTCATGCTGGAAAGAGGAAATATTCACTGCCCTCCCAGCACACAGTTCATCTGGGAACTGTCCTTCCTTAATTTCTCTATGCAGAAACATAATTGCATATTTCCCTGGCAGTGCTCAAGGCCAGGCTGGACACTGGGGCTTGGAGCAGCCTGGGACAGTGGGAGGTGTCCCTGCCAGGGCAGGGGTGGCACTGGATGGGATTTAGGGTCCCTTCCAAGCCCATCCAGCCTGGCACTCCGTGACCTGTGCCTGCTCTGAACCCCCCTAGCACAGCAGTGCCATGGCCCCACCTGGAAGGAATTTTGGCCTCGCTCATCCCCAAAGGTGCAGGAGCTGTTGGAAACACCTGGATGAGCCTCTGGAGACACTGGAGCTATTCCCAGGATGAATGGGATCCTGGTACTGTGTGGTGTCACTTGCTGTCAGTTCCTCCTGCACTGAAGGACTTTCCGAGGTCACCTGGCACAGGGACCCCCCCCCTCCGGGCTGTTGTCACACGGAGCCGTGTCACTGTCACCTGGCTGTCACAAAGCACCTCCTCCCTGGGCAGCAGAACCAGACGGGAAGTGTGCTGATCCCAGAATCATGGAATGGGTTGGGTTGGAGGGACCCCAAAGCCCATCCAGTGCCACCCCTGCCATGGCAGGGACACCTCCCACTGTCCCAGGCTGCTCCCAGCCCCAGTGTCCAGCCTGGCCTTGGGCACTGCCAGGGATCCAGGGGATTCCCAGCTCCACAGAATAAACTCTGTACGTTCAGCACTTCATTAATCCTCACCTGGAACTTTGCAAGCCACGGTGGAGTTTTCCTGCTTTTCCCGTTTCCCTGTAACGGGGTAAGTGCAGCCATTCCTCCTGCAGCCCAGGAACTGCTCCAAGTTGTTATTTCTGGATCAGCTGATTCTGCAGACAGTATCACAAGTGAGAGAGTTCTCAGTGCATCAGCTCCCTGTCAAAGCAACAAACGCTCTATTTACCCAGGGAGCACACTAGGAAAAAAATGGGATTTCACCCAGGAATTCGTTGCTGACAGTGATGGTAGTTAAAGGCTATCACATGAAACATTGAATTATCAGCTCAGGCTGCAGAACTGCAGCGAGATAACAGAGAATTCTGAATAATAATTGATAACTCCATGCTGAAATCAATGCTATTAGACTGCACTGGTGTAGAGACTTCTTTTATCCACAAAGCACAATTAAAAATTGAACTGAGCAGCTTTAGCATCGGGCTCTCTGTCAGGTGTGCGGCTGCCAACACCTGAACTGAGGAATGTGAGAACACCAAGTCCCCGCTGTGGAAATGCTCAGCGAGTCCTGTGCAAGGTCAGTTTTCCATCAGAAAAACCCACCTGGGGGGTGGGGGGATCCCAAACCTGGCTCAGCAGGGTTTCTCAGCCCACCCTGGCTGTGGGCACAGACGGAGAGCGAGGCCAGGTCCCTGCAAGCACCAGGGTCCATCCTGGCTGGGTTCACCTCAGTGCCCCCATCTCCCCTCCTGCTGCTCCCTGAGCGCCCGTGCTGCTGCAGCAGGTGGGGATCTGGGCCAGGACGGAGCACGAGGCAGTGCCAGAGCTGCCTGGGAGCTGTTTCTGTTCCAGAGGAAGCTCTGCTGCTCCCCAGCACAAACTGGGGCCCCGCACTGAGCCTCACCTTTCCGAGGCTGGCACCGAGCAGAAGCGCCTGGAATTCCTTCAGACACTGCTTGTACAACGCTCTCAGGCACGGGGGGCATTGCTGGGGTGTCTGGGCAGGGCCCAGGATGATCCCTGTGGGTCCCTTCCCGCTCAGGACATCCTGTGAAATTAAATTTCACAGCCCCCTCTTGGCACCAAATAACACAAGCCTTCCATTGCTTTAAAACAACATTCCCACGTTAACAGGAGTCTTACCAAGAGCAGAGATGAATTAAGGTTGTTTCCCCTATTCCAGCCCCAAAAAATGGTGAATCAAAGCCACGATGCCACTTCACCAAGTGCCAGCTCTCCCAGAGATGGGCAAGGACACCTCCCACTGTCCCAGGCTGCTCCCAGCCCCAGTGTCCAGCCTGGCCTTGGGCACTGCCAGGGCTCCAGGGGCAGCCACAGCTTCTCTGAGCACCCTGTGCCAGGGCCTGCCCACCCTCCCAGGGAACAATTCCTGCCCAATATCCCATCCATCCCTGCCCTTGGAAGTGGGAAGCCATTCCCTGTGTCCTGTCCCTCCATTCCTTGTCCCAAGTCTTTCTCCATCTTGCAGCTCCTTCAGGCACTGAAAGAGGCTCTGAGCTCCTCCTGGAGCTGCTTCCCTTCTCCAGATGAACAATCCCAGCTCTCCCAGCCTTTCCTCCCAGCAGAGCTGCTCCATCCTCTGATCATTTGGTGCTGCTCTGGCCTGGCTGCAGCAGCTCCAGGTGCCTCCTGTGCTGGGCCCCAGCTCTGCAGGTGGGGGCTCACCTGGGCACAGGGGCACAATTCCCTAAATCATGTGGAAGGAGCAGCAGGGCCCAGCTGTCAAAGCAGAGCCCCAGGAGGGCAACTGAAGCGTTGCTGAACCCCAAGTTTTCCCCAGCAGCTGCTCCAAGCACCTCCCAAGGCTCGGGATTCATTTCCAAGCGTGGAACTGGAGGCAATAAATGGCCTCAGCCCCCAGTGCAGCACAGAGCCATCAGAAAGGGGATTTGTGCTCGAGCGCTGATCTAATGAAGAGCAGAGCCCCGTTGTGGAGAGAGCAGCAGTTCTTTAACAGCATTATTTGCTGTGCCTAAAGGTGACAGAGGAGCCCGTGTCAGCGAGGCTGAGCTGTGATCGATGGCAGCCCCACGCTGCTTTTATTGGAACAAATGCTCCAACAAGCCCCGTAATGTGATTGTATCTCTGGCTGCTCTGTGTTCTACAACTCCAGATCACTTCCCAGCTTCCTGCAGGAGACGGGCAATCATTTCCTGCAGCAAATAAAATAATTCCCTATTACTCTCTGTTATGAAAATGCCATTTCTTTTTTATTTGATGAAGTGACTTTGTTTAGCATCTTCACAAAGCAGAAGGGCTGATGGGTTTGATGGATTTTCCTCTTTTTCACAGGTTTAGTTGCACCTGTTAAACACACACCCCTGTAATTTTCAGGATATTGCTGGTTTGGGGATTGGGGGGTGCCCCACTGACACAGAGCATTAACTCCCACAGTGGTTCTGTGAATGAGAATGGGGCTCCCTGAATCACAGTCCCTTGAACAAATGATCTCAGGGGGTACAAAGCCAATTTAAAGGAAACATAATTTTGTTATTCCGTGTTTCGCAACAAACGCCAACCAGAATTCCACAGAATAAAACTGCAAAAAGGAAAGATCAGCTGTGTTGGAAGAATAAATTGTTCAAAGCATTTCAAAGGCTAAAAAAAAAAACACAACAAAACTTTTTAGGGGAAGTGACACACCCTCAGCACCGAGGACTGGGCCGTTCCTGCAATCCCTTGGCAGCCCTGAGCCCTCCTCTGGCAGAGCTCTGCCTGTGTTGTTGCCTCCTCTCTGCTCCTCGAAGCTCCTGTACAGCTGCAGAGATGATTCCCAAGCATTTTCCCCTTCCCAGACAGTCCTGGGAGGATTTCTGCAGCCCCACAGCAGAGCTGGGGAAGGTGGGGCTGCCTCGCACGGAGCAGCTGCTGCACGAGGTGCCAGAGGTGAGCAGGGAGCTCCCAGATGTGCAGATCGTGCTGGCAGGAGCCTGCAGGACAGGCTGCCTCATTACAAGGGATAATTAACGACAGCTGCCTCCATGGTTAATTACTGCCAGCAATTAAACCCGGAGATGCTCTGCAGCAGACTCGCAGGGAGAGCTGAGCTGGGGATCGGCCTCACCTGGGCGAGGTCACATCACACACCCTGAATTCCTCTTGGTGACTTCTAAAAGGTTGGATTTCTGTTCCAGGACATTGTTTGCATCATCTGATGGAATCCCTGAGGTTGGAAAAGCCTCCAGGATGATTGAGCTGTGCCCCATCCCCACCTCGTCCCCAGCCCAGAGCTCTGAGTGCCCCCTCCAGGAATTCCCTGGGCACCTCCAGGGATGGGCACTCCAAACCTCCCTGGGCAGCCCCTGCCAAGGCCTGAGCACCCTTTCCATGGGGAAATTCCTGCTGATTCCACCCTGAGCCTCCCCTGGCCCAGGCTGAGGCCGTTCCCTCTCCTCCTGCCCCTGGTCAATGGAATCCCAGGATCATTAAGGCTGGAAGTTCACCAAGCCCAGCCATGAGCCAGCACCAAACCCTGGCCTCAGGTGCCTCATCCCCAGGGGTTTGAACCCTTCCAGGGCTGGGACTCCACCACTTCCCTGTGACCCTGCTCCAAAACAAACCTCAAACTGCAAAGAAATCTGGGCACAGATGGTGCCAAGGCAGATCCGGGGCTGGGAGCTGAAATCCATTCATCACACACACTGAAATATTTCACATTACAGCTCTTGATACAGGAGGAAACAAGAAATGTGTTCTCTCCCTCAGGAGAGGGGAAACAAAAGAAGTGTAATATTAATTTTAATATTATTTGTTGCCCACAACAGCTTGCAAAATACAAAGAGACCTCAGTGGGTTTAAACGCTCTGGTTTAGGAAGCTGCACCCAGGGTAGAGTTTATGAAAAATTAAAATTACACCACCAGGATTTTCTGATAAAAATCCCTTAAAGTTTCATCATAATCAACGGGAACATTTGTCATCTTTACAATATTTTAGGTTGTATTTGCCCGAGTTTTATCATCCTTAAGATTCCCTTGGGAAGGGCAGAGCAGTGTCAGCGTGCTCAGGAGAGCTCCAGCTTACAGCCAAATATTCCCATTAAATGTAATCAAATGTATGCTACTATTATATATGATAATAAAACACATTCTATAGAGTAGATATATAAAATTCAATCTAATCCATGAGCAGCACATTTTCTTGCAAGCACCAGAGTAAGGCAGAGCAGGGAAGGACAGATCCATTCCCTGAGTTCTCCAGGATCCCCCCCCATCCTTCCCAGCACTCCATGGCTCCCAGCATCCATCCAGGCTTTCCCTCCCTCTGCACAACTGGGGAAAAGAAAACTTCCTTGGAAAATTCTCCCTGACACCCAGGATACAACAAATCCCCTTGTTTGCTGGCTCTGGGATGTGCAGGACTTGTGGATTTCCCCTTGTTCCCAGAACTAAGGTATCCCAGATTCCTCCCTCTGTGCTGCCACTGACGCCAGCCGTGCCTTTTCCTGGTCCCTGCCCATCCCAGAACCTCTCCCCATCCCAGAGCCCTTCCCCATCCCAGGACCTTTCCCCATCCCAGAACCCTTCCCCGTCCCAGAACCTTTCCCCATCCCAGAACCTTTCCCCATCCCCGAACCCTTCCCCATCNGACCCTTTCCCCATCCCAGAACCCTTCCCCATCCCAGAACCTTTCCCCATCCCAGAGCCCTTCCCCATCCCAGAACCCTTCCCCATCCCAGAACCTTTCCCCATCCCAGAGCCCTTCCCCATCCCAGAACCTTTCCCCAGCCCAGAACCTCTCTGCTGCCTTGCAGGAATCTGCCTGGAGGAATTCCCTGCTGGAAGTTGCCCCCATTCCTTCCATGTGCCCAGAGCTGCTCTGCAGGAGCAGCAGGAAGCCCCAGCATTGAGGGGATGATGATCTTTAATCTCCACAAATATCACCAGGACATTTTTGCTCCACCCCCGTTGTGCCACAGGGATTCAGGGATGAGAGCCCCGCAAATGTTGCCTCTCCCAAGGATAAAACCTTGTGACCACCACAAATCTTAATTTCCCGACAGGAGATAAAGGCTGTCAATGGGATTTTACTTAAGCAACTTAATGAGTTTATTACGAATGCTTATTTGATGTGTTTGTTCTGATAACACCCAGTGATCCCCGAGCTCCTCCTGCAGCTGCAGTCACCAGAACAGCCCCTGGAGCCCTGAGACCCCAAAAATCCACCTGGACCTACAGGAGCTCCTGCAGCCCCCACGCCTGCTTCGGAGCACGACTTTAAATCAGATTTTACTCATTATGGAGCAGCTTTGCCTTTTTTTAATTTTGTATCTTTGCTCTGATTCTGGATTTGGATTTAAAGAAATCAAAGGATTCCATGAAAACTTTAAAAAGAGAAGCAAAGCTGCAAAGGAGGATGAGAGGCCACAACCGAAAGTTGCAAAGTTAATTCCAACTGGCACAAGGGAAAAAGCACTGGACAATGAGAGCAGTTAAAATCTGGAAGAGGTTACCCAGGAAGATTGGACAAACTCGGCATTTTTGGAGATTTTCAAAGGGCAGCTGGCAGGGTCCTGAGAAACCTCCTGCATCCTTGGGGTTTGCTTTTTGGGGGACCTGCATCCTCCTCCTAAACTCCCCTCCCTACGATTTCACAGTCCTTCCCAAGGAAACTCCAAAGGGAGGGGAAGGATCTCCCAGGTGGAGCAGGCTGGATGAGCCCTGGTTTCTTTTAGGGAACACTTGGCCAAAAAGGAAAATTCTCCACTTAGATTCTGTCAAAGAGGCAGGGTCTGACCCAGTGCTGCCCCACAGCTCCCACCTCAGTCACGCTTTATTTGGGAGCCTGGGACTTGGGTGAGCTTCCAGGTATTCCAGGTCTTGGATATGGGAGCAAAAGTGATTTTCCTTGCTCAGAGATTGCACCAGACACTTCCAGGAGGAAGTGATGGATTGCTGTGCTGCAGAGCAGCCCCACAGCAGGAATCTGAGCTTCCAAAGGCCCAAATCCCTCCCCACTTCTCTTCCTTCAGGAATGGAGCTCTGCCTGGAATGCTGCTCTCACTGTGAGTCACGGGAGGCCTTGGTTATTAAATATAAAATATTCTAACCAATGGCTTCTCTGGATTTTGTTTATCTGGCTGTTATCTCTAACACAGAGTTATCAATGCCTTGGGGATATCAAATACCATTGGATATTTGTGAGTTTCTCAGATTTTTAATGGAAGTGTTTACCCCCTCCATGGATTTGGTTTGGATCACTTGCTCTGTCACAGACTTTTGGCTCCTTCAAGAAGTTTTCCTCCCTGTTTCTAGACTGATTTTGTACTGGGAGGACGTTGAATCCCAGACTGGTCAGGGCTGGAAGGGACCTTCAAGCCCACCCAGCCCCACCCAGGGATCCCAGCCTGGCATTCCATCAGATCTATTTCCAGCCCTTTCTTTGCTCCCTTCCTGCCCAATCTCTGCACTGCAAAAGCCACAGGAAGTGTGGCACATAAAAGCCCCTCTCAGTTAATGAAGGGAGGCCGTGATCAATGAACACAATTGGGTGTCAGCCTTTTAATTCCCCCAGTTAAGCCCCAGCTGCTTTTTAAAATGAGAGACAGAGAGACGGCTCAAAGCCCCATTAATGTCCGTCAGCAGCACTCCAGGAAGGAAGAAAAACGACCCTGTTTTCCATAGCCAACATCCTTAAACCACCCATTAGTCTGGATAAAACTGAAATATGGGCCTGGGGGGGGCTGGGCTGCAAAGCAGGAGGAACAGCAGCAGCAGGAGCAGCTGTGGCAGCACTGGGGATGTGCTGGGACCTCTCAGCCCATGGACACCAAGGCTGCTCCTGCCTCAGCCAGCAGGGAAGGGCCAGGCTGGGCACTGGGGCTGGGAGCAGCTTGGGGCAGTGGGAGATGTGGCACTGGGTGGGATTTGAGGTCCCTTCCCACCCAAACCATTCCAGGATCGCAGGGTAGATGGGGAAGGGGCTGGGGGTGATCCCTGCCGGCTCCTGGAGCCCCACACCCCACGGGACCCCACCTGGGGCAGCCCCATCTCCGGACACCTTTTCACCTTGGGGGAAAATCCCCAATTGCTCCCTGCTTGGGTTTTTTCCCTGCGTCACCTGGAGGCTGCAGTGGTGGGAATTTTCAGAGGAACAGCTCCGGGAATGCAAGGAACGCAGGTTTGTCTGCCTGCAAGCTCACGGCGTGCTCTAGGAATAAACGGAGGTTACAGCAGCTCTGATTTGTCTTTTCAACACACATTTCCGCCAGGATACTCTCTGGAAATATAAATCTTGACATCTGCACACGCTCCTGGATGCATGGGTGTATATAAGTGCATAAAAGCCCTGCCCCACTTCACTTCCCCTCGGATGACTGATGCCAGCTTTTATTCCCTTTAACACTCCGAGCCATCACCCAAGGAGTCACAAATAATAGAGGAACATCAGGCCCCAGAAGTTATCTCACTTATCCCGTCTGAGAAATCCCTTTCCTTTGTGCATTGCTTTATCTGCTCCCAAAAAAACTGCCTTGAAATCAGGCAGAAAAACCAAGTAGCTTTGGGCTTATCGCAAAGTGCATTATTGATAATTACAGGGTTTCTATTCCAGCCCGAGCTGTCCTGGCTGAGGATGAATTCGTTGTGAAGGGAAGCAGGAGCTGGAACTCCCCCCGTGCAGAGCAGCACGAAATTCCATGGAATGTGTTCGGAATTCCAACGGCAGCAGGGGAGGAGCAGTTAAAGTGATTTATCTGTGGCCATCGAGGATGCAGTTTGACAGCTACACCCATGAGCTGGGGAAGCTGCGGTTGGAATAAATGGAAATGAGAATAAATAAATAGCGTTTTACTGGGGAAGCGAATGGACAGTGGGGAAGCACCTCGGGCTTTCAAACCCTGCCTGCAGGAACAGCACCTCCACCTCCCACCACTCTTACAGGCTTTTGATGCCGAATCAAGCAATGTTTTTGTCACCTTAGGAGAATAGTGTTGGGAATGCCCGAGGGCTCTGCACCTGCCTGCCAGCAGCGTGTGCTGCCCTGACACAGACCCCAGCCCACTGCAGCTCTGAAAAACCCTGCTCGGAACGTTAACTGACACAGCTCCTGAAAAACAAAAAAAAACCAGCCGGTTTACCCAAACCTTTCAAAATCCAGGCATTACTGGATCCCCACCAATTCCCATATTGCCACTGTCACCTCCCTGTGCTGTCGGCTCACTTAAAAAACCAAAGTCAATAAAGATGAAACTGCTTAAGGAGCAGAAGTTTTTTTTTCCTTTGCTAATATGCTCTGCCTTTAAAGCAAACATAATTTTACAGCACCTTTAAATATTAACACATTCGGAGTGTTTGCTCCACGCTGAGCACAGTCAGCAGAGACAAACTGAAGCACAAGGAAAGGATTTATCGGAGGCTTTTTCTCCAGCAGAGGTTTCTTCCCTCTGCCCCGGCAGACACTGACAGCAGCTTCCATGGAAAACATGGACTCTGAGCATCCATTGTGCCCAGGGAAAGCTGGACGTGGCACTCAGGCCTGGTGACAAGGTGGCGATGGGGCACAGCTTGGACTCGGTGACCCTGGAGGGATTTTCCACCCCCAGAGATCCTGGGATCACACGAATTTACCTGCGCCACTCCCCGGACCCAAACCCATCCCTAAATCCGAGTGAAACGACTGCAGGAACCGGCACCACCCACTCACCTTCCCACCTGTGCTCCCTGCGGGGCCCCTTTCCCTGTTTCCTGGCCTTTTTATGGGAATGAGGTTAATGAGGCACCATCAGGGTGGCAGCCCTGGCCTAGGGCTTGAGCTGAGGGGACGCTGCTGATGCCATGAACGGAGTTAATTGGTGATGGAAGGGTGGGGCAGGATGTAAGCACTGGGTTGATTCCCTCATCCACCCCACACAAACCCACAGCACGAGGGAAACGTCCCCAGAGTGAGAGAACAAACCCCAAAGTGGGACAGGAGAATTTCCTGTGCAGAAAGCAGCTCCCAGTTCCACCCCAGCAAAGCCCAGAGTGACAGTGACTGATGGGAGATAACTCAATAAAGATCCTACATTTTTTGTAAACTAATGGGATTCATTAGGCTAAAAGGCATCATTCATGCCAGGTAATTTATATTGCACAGGTAATTTAGGTAATTACCTCAACAACGAGGTAATTTATATTACACAGCAAACTCGCTGCACTCCCCCCCGATGGATTTGCTGTTGTTATCCTTTGTTAAACGACACTGAACCTTCCCATAAAACCTGGAACGGAGCCTTTGATGGGCTTTGTGTACTTTCACATGGAAAACAGCTCCTGGGCAGGAGCTGCAAGCCTTGCACTGCTATTCTGCTGGGTCTTATTATTTTCAGGAGAGGATTTATGGGATTGCTCGTAGCAGGTAAACGCGGCTCCGTGCAAACATTCCCTGCAGCTTTCTGAGCGGGGATCTCCTCCTTTTCCTAAGGTCAGCTGCTCCGGGGTTTGGAGCTTGGGCAAGGGCAGGCAGGCAGGGGCAGAGCTGGGCAGGCACCTCCTGCCATTCCCAAAATCCCAGCGCAGGCTGCGACTCCCTCATCTTGGAGGTCTTTGCTCATTAACACTCCTGAGTTTTGCTGCAGCCGAAGTGTTTTTAGTATCTATCAAAATGTCCTTGCCTGACAAAAGAAAGCCAAAAAATCCTCCCTGGCCTCCTTAACAAGCCCAAGAGATTTGGGAAAAGGGATGGGAAAGAGCCAAAGCCGAAATAGAAACAGGACTGCTTGTTTTGAAGGAAGTCCTTCAATGCCGCTGTGCTGGCTTCGAGCCACAAGGTGCCACAGAAGGGCCACCACTGCCACCTCCTCCCCGCCGGTCACAGCCACACGGGATCAGAGCTGGAGATGGGCTGGGTTTGGGTTCCCTGCTCCATCAAAGCCTTCCCATGGATGAAAGCCTTCCCGTGGATCACCCCCCAGCACGGAGCTGTGCGTGAGCACAGGCCAGGGGAAGGAGTCTCCCCACACCCAGGGACTTGGGACACAGGCCCTGAGCCTCTGCAGCCGAAAAAGAAACTTCTGAAGAAACCTGTCCCTCGTGCCAAGCTGCCAGTTTGTGTCTGATGGATGCTGAGGAACTCAGCCCTGCTCCCTGACAGCTTCCAAATTAAACTTTGGGCTGCTTAGGAGCTTGTCAGTCAATAAATCCAAGTGTTTTAGAGGTCCAAGGCTGTTTCTCCCGCCTGTTAGACAGGATGGATGATTGGGTTTGTGGGAATCTGGAAGCACCAACCCCCCTGGCTTTCCCTGGCTCTGGCTCATGTTTATGTGGCTACTGAGGAGGATTTTGTGCTTTAAAAGGAACTCAGGAGCTGTTAATTGCTTGGGCTGAAATAACTCAGACTTCTGCCCACACCCACTGATGAGAACGGGGCAGGAATTCACAGGAGAGTCCCTCCTTACCTGCGGTACCTTGAAGCCTAATAGGAAAAATCATCCCGATTTTGAAGAGAAATGCTTCATTTCTGCCTCCCAGTCTGTTGAGACATCTCTCCCTCCCCTAGATTTTACCCAGCAGTTTACCCCAAGCCACCTTTGAATCCCAGTGTGTTCCAGCAACACTCCTGAGTTTTCCTCGCGTGGAAATCCAGGAATCCCTGGAGCCCTGAGCTCCTACAGAGCACAGCCCCCATTTCCACCTGCCCTGAAGGAACTGCTCCCCCTTGGGACCGAGCCCATCCCAACCCTCTGGATGCAACCCCACGGCTCCCTTTTCCTTCCAAGCCTCTTTCTCCCTTGGGAATTCCCGTTAAATCCAGCACGTCCTTGGGGCAGAGCTTCAGTCTCAACAAAAATCGCTCTGGACCCCAAGAGCCACCCCGGCACCTGCACGTTTAGCACAGCAGGAGCTCGGGACAGCTCCGTGGAACATCCCGGGGAATGGATGGATGGATGGAGGTGGCCCAGCTCCACGCTCAGCTGCCTCATGCATATTCATGAGCCAGAGATGGCACTGAGAGCTGCCCCAGTGCAGGAACCCAAACGGGACCTCGGCTTCTGCACCGCAGGTGTGAACTGCCCCACATAAACCCCAAATGCCCAGGGATCTTCGGAAAGATTCCTAAACCACCCCCAACCTCATCCAGAGCGGGGAGAGGCACCAAACCCGAGACTGAGACGCCGCTCACGCAGGTCAGAAATCCGCTGTTCAGGTGTCCTTGGGGGTTCAGTTCTTCTGGGCTTTTGAAAGGGTTACTTTTCATTTAAAGAACATTAATTCATTTCCCCACGGAAAGGGTGCCCAGGCCTTGGCAGGGGCTGCCCAGGGAGGTTTGGAGTGCCCATCCCTGGAGGTGCCACCTGCATGTGGCACCTGGGGACATGGGGCAGTGGTGGCCTCGGCACTGCTGGGGAAAGTTGGAACCAAAGCCTCGGAGGGTTTTTCCAGCCTTGATGATTCTGTGATTCCCTGAAATCAGAATCCTCTCCCCGTTTGCAGGTCCAGCTGGTTCAGTGGATTTCCTCAGTCTGAGCCATTCTTGTTACAGCAGATTAATAAAGACATTCCCGAAACCAGTCGTGAGACAAATGACAAGAAAACTCCCCAAATTAGACTTAATAAAAAGGTCTGAGCCATAATGAGGGCATCTGGGGATTCCACGTGCCAGCTTCAGGGCTCTTCCCAAAGATTATTTCATCAGGCACTTCCAGGGAGCTCTGTGAATCTTCCTCTCACCCAAGCTGAGACGCTTCTGATTGGAAGTGACCTGTGGTTCCAATTTGGATAAATAAATGGAATAAAGGCACTTCAGCAGAGCCTCAGCAGGAAGCAGCAATAAATCCCAGGTTTTTCTGATCAGCACAAAATGGCAACAGAGGGAGGGATGGGGGAATATCCCCATTCCCAGGCAAAGCAATCAACGTCTGGAAAGAGCTCCAGCACATCCTTGACAGTTCTGATGACATTACAGAACTCTGCACATGGATTCATCCCTCAGCTCCCAACCCAGTTCTGAGGCTCTCAAATGGGATAATGGGGCCATAATTCCCTGGAAGTTCTGGGGAAATTCAGGCTGTGAGACAATTATGTCATATTTGATAAGGCTAATTGACATTTCAGAGCAGGACTTAACTAAGACTGAAGTTAAAGCTTTAGGAAGTGATAGAAAATATTTAAAATGTGGTTTAGAAAAAAGAGTCAGTGATATTCAATAAGTTCCACAGCAAACTGGGGTGTCTGGACCTGTTGTTTCATGTGAAATATACAAAAGTTAGATACAGAAAATGTGGGATGTTCTTTTGGAAAAGGATTTACCTGTTTTCTTCTGGTCTTCTGTGTGTCAGATTAATCGTTCCCTTACTGTAAGGATGTGCCCAGAGACAAAGGTGGGATGAGCTCTTTCAAGGGACTTGGAGTGGAATAAAAAATATTTTATATTATTTTCAACATAAATAAATACAATTGTATATACTAAAATGTATAAAAATAAAAACATGTATTGCTTTATCCCTACATCCATTTAATGAAATTCTCCTTTTCCAATCTCTCAGCTCTTAGAGGCAAAGTGGCTTTGGGACACCTTCCACTGTCCCAGGATGCCCCAAACCCCATCCAGCCTGGCCTTGGGCACTGCCAGGGATCCAGGGGCAGCCACAGCCTCTCTGGGAATCCCATCCCAGCCCCTCCCCACCCTCACAGGGAGGAATTCGTTCCCAAAATCCCACCTATCCCACCTATCCCTGCCCTCTGGATGCCTTATAAAGAGCAGTTGCAGCAAAGACCGACCATGCGTTGGTTACATTGACCCTAAATTGCATATTAATTCAATAAAAGGTATTTCACATGAGTTATTATAATGCAATAATGCTGGATGTTATTTCCCCTTATAAAATCCTATTGAAATCCTATTTATCTGAACTTTTACAGGAAATCCGCAGGCAGGTGAAAGCTCCTGGCTGTGCACATTGGTATTTCCCCAGGAGCACCTCCCACCTGACAGCTGTGCTGCCTCACCCAGGATTTCCAAAACAATCACAGGATCCCCTGGAGGTGCCAGCAGACAGATATTCACCGGGCTGGAAATTTAGAGGGATCAACCTTCTCATTTTAATCTTCAGAAAGGAAAACACCACGTGAAACCCTCCTGCTCTGGGGCTGGAAACAAACGCACGAGGTTTTCTTTACTCAGCTGGGGGAATAATGCAGTGATGAGGGAATGAATCCCTCATTTTGCTTGGAACAGATTTTACCACCCTGCAAGAAGTGAAGGCACCTCAAAGAGCATCGTGGTGGATGAAGAAGCACATGGTCGCTGTGAATATTCCTTTAAAATCCTTCACTCAAAAATGGTGAAAATCCAGAGTTCTGAGGAGTCCTGAGTACAGCAACAGCTGAGGGAAAAAGGATCTGGATTTATCTGATGTGAATTTTGGGAGCTGCAGGAGTCAGCTGGCATCACAAGAAATGGATGAGGCGTTGCACCCTGGAATGAAATGTTAATAAAGGATTTCTATTTCCACACCTCCCCTCCCACTCTCCTGTTACCTGGTGGCTTTGTTCCCGCTCTGCTGGGGCTTTCCCAGCTCATCCCCAGCTCCCGGGGCTGGCTTTTGATGTGGGGCTACAGCAGCCTCCTGGAGCTGTCAGGATCTTGAAAGAGAAATAAATCCTGCTCTGTGAAAGGCGCTGCTGCTGAAGGGCTGGGAACTCCAGCGACTCTGGCATCTCCGGAACACGCTAAAAAGGACAATTTATCTACAGATGAAAACCAACTTCCAGGGTGCTCCCCTGGCTTTGTGTTCCCTCTCTTCCCTGCTGGTTGGGCTGGGATGGCCCCTCCCGACACACCTCTACCAACCAGGCAGATTTCATACAATGCATGCAAGTGCAAATTCACACCTCCACTGATGTCTGCAGGGATTTTCCAGGGATCCCAACCAGCCTGCAGTGAGGAGCCGGGGAGCAGAGCCAGGCCCCCCACCCGGGCGGTGCCTGGGGGACGGAGAGGGGCGAAAGAAACGCTGCAATCAAAACTGTGCTGTCCGTAAGAAAACCAACCGTCATTCCTGGTTATTCCCGGGAATGCTGCGCATCGGAAGCGGCACAGGGCTGGCTCTGCTCACAGATGGGCACCCACCAGAGAAGGGACCCGGAGCCTCCTTCGGTCCAGGCCGAGCCCCCCAGCTGCTGCTGGGGCTCAGCGACCAGGAGGGATCAGGTGTCACTGCGGTGTCACCGCGGTGTCATTGTGGTGTCACCATGGTGTCACTGTGGTGTCACCGCGGTGTCATTGTGGTGTCACCACAATGTCACTGCGGTGTCATTGTGAATTCATTGTGGTGTCACCGTGGTGTCACCGTGGTGTCATTGTGGTGTCATTGTGGTGTCATTGTGGTGTCACTGTGGTGTCACCACAATGTCACTGCGGTGCCATTGTGAATTCACTGTGGTGTCATTGTGGTGTCACCGCGGTGTCATTGTGGTGTCACCATGGTGTCACTGCGGTGTCACCGCGGTGTCATTGTGGTGTCACCACAATGTCACTGCGGTGTCATTGTGAATTCATTGTGGTGTCACCATGGTGTCACCGTGGTGTCATTGTGGTGTCACCACAATGTCACTGCGGTGTCATTGTGAATTCATTGTGGTGTCACCGTGGTGTCACCGTGGTGTCTCTGCGGTGTCACCGCGGTGTCACTGCGGTGTCTCTGTGTTGTCACCTCGGAGTCACTCTGGTGTCATCCCCTGCAGGTGCCCCCCACTCCAGCCGTGGCACCAGGAGCTCTGGGCAGAGCTGGAGGTGCCGAGCCCCAGATCAGGCGCCTGCAGGAGAGAGGAGAGGCTCAGCAAGGCCAGGGTGGCACCTGCTCCGTGGAAGGTGGCCCTGCCCGTGGCTGGGGTGGCTTGGGATGGCTTTAAGGCCCTTTCCAGCCCAGCCCAGCCTGCGATTCTGGGATTCTGCCACACATCCCAAAAGCCCCTCCTGCCCCATCCATCCCTGAGCCCAGAGCCAGCCCCGTTCCCAGTCTGAGTCCAGCAGGAGCGCTGTGATTTCCCCGGCTGGCACAGATGGGACGAGCAGCAGACCCCCTGCCCAGCCTCCCCTCAGCCCTCAGTGCCGTGGGAAGCCCCTCTAATATATCCAGTTATTAAGGCCCGATTTAGCAGGGGGTTGTGCTGTGTAAGCCTGGCAAAACAGCAGCACAGGGCTTGTTTATGTGGAGAATAAACAGGAATTGAAAGTGCTCCTGTAACGTTTGGATCAAGTTCTCCCGAATAAAAGGGGAAATGCAAATTTTTGTTGTTTGCTCTGTAACCAGCCTGAACCCTTTTCTCCTCCAGGGAAACCAATTAGGCCTTTTCATCCACTTAAAGAGGGGAGTGGGGGAGTTGAGTGATCCATAAAAATTCAACTTCCTGGCTGTCCTTCCACTCCTTCAGGTCCCCCTGTTTAGAGGAACCTGTACAGGGAATTTCAGGGGCTTGTTCTAAAGAAAACATTCCCAGACTCCTCTCAGGCTGCCTTCTCCAAGGTCCATCCTCCTCCTCCTTCAGGACACGAGGCCACCCTGGTGAGATTCTGCTCCATGAAACACTGTAATGCTACAGATGGGCAGGGCAGGTTAATACTCACAGTTAATGTGTAATTAGTGTGTAATTAGTGGTGGGCAGGAGCAGGTTAATCCACAGCACCCTCCTGGAGACAGATAAAGATGGTTGGTGGCTCCTGTCATCCATCCCATTGTCCCTTTCCATGCTGCTGTTCCAAACCAGTCCCACTCCTCTGAATTTCAGCCTCTGCATCCTCTGACATTTATCCTTCAGCTCCTGCTCTGGACTGATGCTCTTGTTATTTATTCCATCTGATATCCTCAAATCAAGCAGTGGATCTTCAAAAGAAATCCTCGATCAAAGTGCAGCTCCACCCGGGCCTGGTTCTGGCCAGGTGAAACCCGTGACTTTCCCTCTCTGGTGGGAACACGATCATGGAATATTTCACTCGCAGGCTCTGAAGGAAATTCTGGTGATTGATAATTTTCCATTTCATTCCCATTCCCTCTCATCTCCTTGGCCTAAAGTGAAACATTCTTCCTTTTTAAGAGAGCCTGCTTTGATGTTGCTGTGAACACTGGGTTCAGCTAATTCGGAAAGATTTAATATTTATTTTTCCTCTTATTATCCCTGGCTTGGAGATACCCGCACTGGCAGCTCTGGAATAACGGGCTGGTGATTCTGTGCCAGCAAGGGAAAAAGTCTGGGACGTTTTGGGAGGATGGAAGGAAGTGGGGAAAAGCCTTCATAGCTTCAAAAGGTGCCGAGATGGGGCAGCAGCACCACGTCCAGCACGGTGTGCTCATACCCAGAAATCTGGGGGAATTTTAGGAAGGTTGGTAGCCACAGCCAGGGATCATTGCTGTGCATTGAATTATCATTGTCATCAGGAAAAGGAAGGCTTTAAATCCAGGAAGGCTTCAGCTCAGGAGGGATTTCTCCATGGAAAGGGTGCTCAGGCCGTGGCAGGGGCTGCCCAGGGAGGTTTGGAGTGCCCGTCCCTGGAGGGGCCCAGGGAATTCCTGGAGGTGGCACTCAGAGCTCTGGGCTGGGGACAAGGTGGGGATGGGGCACAGCTGGGATTCCATGGGCTGGGAGGGATTTTCCAGCCTCAGTATTCCATGATTCTGCGATTCTGGTTCCTGGGATGAGGGTCAGTGTTCGCAGTGCCTCGAAGGAGAACTGGGTGTATTCTGACCAGTTTGAACCTCTCCAGAAGCAAAACTCCTCTTCGGGAGCAGTTTGGCTGTAAACGTTTAGGCCTGAAAACGCATGAAATAAATGCAGGTTTGGAGCCTGCAGAAATCACCAGGTAAAACAACCACGTGAGGAAAAAGCAGACAGCAAATGTTCTCCAAGTGGAGATTTACTCTCCGTGCGCTCCCTGATTAAAGCACAATTACTGCAGTTTCTGGAGGATAAACCCTCCCATGACACCACTGCAGGGAGGGCACAGAGCCCCTGGGGGAGCCCAGAGCCCTCCAGGCACCTTTCCTGCTGCCACATCCCAAACCCCAAACCCCAAACCATTCCGCCTGCTCAGAGATAGCATCAGAGGGAGAGGGGGAACCTCACCTTGCCAGGTTTCCTCTGCCATCCTTCCTGATGGAGAAAAAAAGGAATCTGTCAGCTTTCTCCATCCTGAATGCTGTCTGACTGGAAAAGCGCTCAGACTCAAATCCCAGCTGGATTTTTTCCTGTAGAGTGTATTTAAAAACGGATGCAGCAGCCAGGCAGGACGTGGTGCTAAAGACTGTCCGTGTGACAGCCCTGCTGGAGAGCAGAGAGCCCAGGAGAGGAGGGTTCTGGAGAGCATTTCTCCCCAGGATGCTCCTTCCTGCATTCCCCTCTGGCTGCAGCGGGGATAAGAGCCTATCTGCCAGTGCCACCTGGGAGAGGGGCACTGCCTTCACCCCACATCCCAGGAGCTGCTGATAAGAGAATCCCGTTACATTTCTGATTGCTGGGAGAGGAGCTTCTGCTCAAAGGGTCAGGAGTCTTCCAGTCAAAACAGCCTCTGATAACAAGGAGAAAATTAGAATAAGCCAATATATCTTGTGTTGCTACACAGCCCTTCACTGAGCTGCCCACATTTCCACCTGCTCAATGTGATGGATTTATTTCCCGAGCTTCGAGGGCATTGAGAATTTGTATTGAGTTTTTATTTGGAGTCATTTATACAGCCCAGTGACAGCCTAATGGAAATCGGTGTAAGTGGAACGGGATCGTGGAATCAGAGGAAGTTTGGGGTTGGGAGAGGCCTCAGAGCCCTGGGCTGGTGACGGGGACCAGCTTTGATGAACAAACCCTCCTCTGTCCCTAATTTCCTGATCTGAACCCGCAGTGGGATGGAACCCTGAGCTCTGTGGTCGTGTCTGAGGGAGGATTCCTGCAAAGGTGTTTGCACCCAGGCACAGGAAACACAGGAATTTCAGCCAGGTTTCTCCAGATTCCCATCACACAGACAGCTCCAGGGAGCCTGGAGGGGGAAGGAAGCAGTTCATGCCCTGGGAACGTGCTGGGAGCCCCTCGTGAAGCAGCTGCTGATGGGCACGGGCAGCCTGGCTGGGCAAGGGCTCTGCAGAGAAACCCCTCAACTTCTCCTCAAATTATGGGAGACGGGATGAGGACAGGTGATGGGAATGTCATGCCTTCCCCACAGAAAACAGAGTATTTGCCTTCAATACTGAAAACCCAAAGGAAGCCCAGCTGCAGGGAGCAGATTTTCAGTGCCCTCCAGCACCCGCCTGCGAGGAGCTGGGCAGCAAACACGGAGCCAGGTAACTCGGCACAGTGCAGGAGGAAATACCAGCCAAAAACCCATTTGTGGTGACAGATCCCCGCCGTTCCAGGGCTGCAGGAAAAGAGCAGCAAGGCAGGTCTCTGTTTCCCCACAGCAGGAGAAGGGGCCAGCTCACTGTCCATCCTCTCCACCCTAACCCGAGCAGCAGCTGCCCACCCCCAGCTCAGCAGTGGGAATTCCATCAGCTGGAGCCAGTTTGGAGCCAACTCTGCCATCCAGGGCCCTGAGGCACGCTGGAAACTCAGCCTGGGTGGGCAACAAAAGGGCCCCTTGAAGCAGGAAGGATGGGAAAGCAAAAAGCAGCATTTATCCTTGCTGCTTGTTGTACGGAGGAACCCAGAAAATTTATGAGCAACGCGGATTAATCTTGGAAACTTTAAAGTTCAAGTCATTATTCTTGTTCTTTTGGTGAGGCTCACGTGTTTCTTCAAAAAGCAGCTGAATTCCTGTCCAGGGCCTGCCCAGGGGCAGCACAAAGCTCCTGGCAGCAGGTCCAGCCCTGGCCATCAATAACTCTCCTCCTGTCTGCAGCACACAAAGCTCTCGTTCGAACACCGATCACAAGGAAAACGCAGAGATCGTAAAACCCGGCCAGAAATCCGAGCACGGCTCAGACAGCAGCTCTGAAATACGGAATTCTGCTGCACACAGAGCTGGGAATCACTCCCAGGACACTCCAGGCTGCTAAATGGGAAGTCTCTGGTGAGTCCATAGAGAGGGGCATGGTGAGCACTGCTAAATTCCAGCACTGGGATGGAGGGAGCACAGCTCAGCACAGCTGAAATTTGGTTATAGACAGAAGGGAAAGCAGACCATGATCGAGATGTACGGCAACTTTAATTCCAAGTTTGGAAAAATATATTTGAGCTAATTTGCTAAAGACCGTTTAATGGCTTGGGAAATTAGTTTTCCTGAATTAAGACATTATTGAATCCTTGTGTTTATGAGTTTGGGAACCTGGCAAAGCCCAAAGCTCAGTGCCTGAGCTTCTTGCTACCCTCATACTGCAAATTACACAGCGCTGTAAAGGGCTGTGTGTGAACTGGCCTGGGACAGCTCCTTTTTGGGCACCAAAACTCTCCAAAAGTGGGGTGGGGGCTGTGGGTTGGGGTGGCACCTCCCACCAGCGAAGGCAGGGCTCAGGCTGGGCGCGAGCCCAAAGGGGCAGCGTGGAGGGCAGCAGCACACGGCTGCTCCTGGCTGGGCTGGGTGGTCCCAGAATCCCAGCCTGGGTCAGGCTGGAGGGGACCCCAGGGGACATCTGCTCCAGCAGGGCCAGCCCAGAGCCCAGGGCACAGCCCCGTGTCCATGTGGCTCTGGAATNGACGGACAGGGACACCCCGGGCTGAGGGCCCCTCTCAGCTGGGGCTCCTCTCCAGGCTGAGCAGCCCCAGCTCCCTCAGCCTCTCCTGGGCACGGCGATGCTCCAGGCCCTTCCTCATCCCAAAGGTCTTTTCCAACCCAAGAATTCTGTTATTCTATGATTAGTTTCCAGAATTTTCTTGACAGTTCCATGTTTCCACCCTGTCTTTCTCCTGGCCCTGCGGAGGGAATCCACACCTCGTGCAACCCCACAAACCCACCTGCATCCCACAGTTCTGGCTCCAGCTCCAAATTCCTCCTCCTCAGAAAACTCCTTGCAGCTAAATGCTGCCGTGGCAAGGGTAATAAAAATAACCCCACAAAATGCATGAAGAATTTCCTTCCCCAAAGATCAGATTTTAAAGGAAAACACCCATTAATCCTGCACTGTCTGGGCAGTGACACTGATGTGATTCACGGCCATCCGGCTGCACAAGGCTGAGCTCTGCTCTTTGGGAAACAAGATAAATCTCCAGATGAGCCACCAATGGCTGCATGATTAATCCTGTGTTATCCTTGAATGGAATGCCAGTGGGTGGCAAGAGAAGAGGAATATTCCACAGAAGAGGAATGGGGAATCAGAAGGGCTCAGAAGCGTCCCAAGGTTAATAAAAGAGTTTTTTCTCATGTCTCCCATGAAATTGTTGCTCTGGGACTGATGCTGGGGAACAGAAGCCATTCCCTGTGTCCTGTCCCTCCATCCCTTGTCCCCAGTCCCTCTCCAGCTCTCCTGGAGCCCCTTTAGGCCCTGAAAGGGGCTCTGAGCTCTCCCTGGATCCTTCCCTTCTCCAGGTGAGCCCCCCCAGCTCTCCCAGCCCGGCTCCAGAGCAGAGGGGCTCCAATTTTCCTGATTTCAATTTCAATCGGTGCAGAATATTCTTTTTATCTGAGAGGAGCTCCAAGTGAAAAAAAAAAAAAAGAAAAAAAAAGAGGAAGTTAAGACCTGCCTGAGTGTTTGATACAAGCCTGGAACTGAGCTGGAGGTGGGGAAGGTTTTATAGCAGCTCTTTCCTGCCTGGATCACAACTCAGGCCCTGCAAGCTCCCCTGCTCTGATCATCACCTTGGGCTGGGTGAAGAGGTGCCCTGGCAGGAGATGGATCAGCAGCACCAGTGAGTGGCACTCCGAGGGAAAATCCCCCGAGAATTCTATCCCTGAAGCCCTTGGGAAGCAGCCCTGGAAGCAGCAGGGGCAGGAACAGGGGGGAAAGGACAGCCCTGTCCCCGTCCTGAGCCAGGGACTCCCCCAGCCCTGCGTGGGACACGTCCCCCAAGGACAGGGGGGTGTCTGCAGGTTGTCACCCGCGTGGTGGCAGCTGGGGAGAGCTGCCAGCCCTGCAGCTGCCCAGGAGCTGTGGGGATGCTCCCGACACTGGGCTGGCAATGAACACTCGTGGCCATTTCCGTGCAGCCCGCACGGGCTGGCATCAGTTGGAAGCCAGCAGAGGAACAAACCTGAGCTGCTCTCTCCAGCTCCGGTCACGACGTTTTATCCCGATCAACAGTGTCCAAAATAACAGAGGTGGCAGCTGGGGCTGCCCTGGGCACAGACAGGTCTGTCCTGGGCACGGCCAGGGCTCTCCTGGGCACAGACAGGGCTCTCCTGGGCACAGACAGGGCTCTCCTGGGCACAGCTGCTGCTCCCAGCAGGGTGAAACTCCCGAATTCCCCGCGGAGAAGGAGCAGATGGGAGCCACAGACAGAGCTGGGGGTGAAAGAGCTCCACACTCAACACTGCACAGCTTGGGCGTTGCAGGGAAGCGGGAGCAGTGCTGGGGTGCCTCTGCTCGAGGAGCGGCCGCTCTGAGCCCTGAGAGATCGCAGGAAACTTCCGAGGAGTTCATCAGAAACTCCAGGTTTTCCACTTCTCCTCGCTCACAAATCCAGGGCAAGGCAGGAACGGCCAAGCTTTTCTATGGTTTGAATTCGTGTCTGTTGCTGGCTGAGCCCTGGAGAAGCCTGAGTGACACAGCGAGGAAACTGCTGATGCCACAAATTCCTTGAAACAAGGCAAAGGTCAGGAAAAACCAACTCAGGACATTCTGAGGGGACCAGAGCAGGCCAGGTCAATTGGCAGGATGGGGCTGCAGGAGCCCAGCGTGCCAAAGACACATTTGTATAAATTTGGGAAGATTTCTTGTAGGATTAGACCTGGGAATCATTTTCAGGCTCATGTGCTCCCTGGGTGGCATTGCTGGTTGCAAATACCAAGGGTTGCATCTGACCTGGTGTCAAATCTTTGTCCCAACCTAAATCTGTATTTTTTAAACCTTTCTTGGTTTTAAGCCTTACTTGGAGAATGCACTGAGCATTTCTCACTGCCTCACAGGAGCTGGGCAGGCAGAAAGATGCCATGATCAGTCAGGAGATGAAAAATCAAAAAGATGGGATAGCTCTATTCAAGAGGAAAAAAAATCAGAGGGGATCCTGTAGAGATTCATGGAATTACAAAGAGAAGAGCAAGAGGCATCAAACCTGACACCTGATCTCCCTTGCTGGGTATAAAACACCAATTTCTAACACAGAACTAATTTTCCTTCTGACTTACTTTGTTTCACTGAAGGAAAAGCCTTCCATGGAGTAAAGCAGCATCCTGCAGTGAGATATCCGTGGAAAAGGACCTGACAGATCATCCTGGCAGCCTGCAGGTGATGGGGCCTCCTGCCTGCAGCCTCTCCCCTCCTGGAAATGTGCCTGCCTGGTCCCAGGGGAGCAGGGCACCTCCGAGGCTCCACGAGATCAAACTAACAAATAAACAAATGCCATTAAACCATCCCCTGCTGCAGCCCTGGGAATGTCCCAACCTGCCGGGCTGGGTTAAAGCAAACAAGGCCCACAGACCTTCGTGCCACAGCCTAATTCCATGATTAACTAATTGGGTTTGGAAGGACTAATCCCAGCTAAGAGGCTTTTCCTCACCCCAGCTGAGCGGATGATCAGAGATCGACACAATAACGCACGAGTCAGGCCACTGGAAATCTGTTTGCCAAACAGAGCTCGGCTGGGCTGCTGAACAGCCCAGCAGCTTTAGGAGCCCCGTGTCTGGGGAAGTCCCAGGAGCATCACAGCATGGAAAGAATAACCAAACGGTTCTGCTTTGGTCAGGTTTTATCTGGGAGGCGTCAGCAGCACCTGCCACACCTTCCCCACCCACCGAGGAGCCAGGAAACTTCAGGAATTCCTTGGGCACCTCCAGGGATGGGCTCTCCAAACCTCCCTGGGCAGCCCCTGCCAAGCCCTGACACCCTTCCACGGGGAAATTCCTGCTGAGTTCAGGCCGGTGCAGGAAGGGGGGAAACATCCCCCAGGACACCTGGCAGGATCCTGCCACTGCTTCTTTATCCATTCCTTGGAAAATGATTCCCTTTCAGCCAAAAGAACGTGAAATCCAAATTAGTGCCTGTGCCCCGAACTGCCAGTGCATGAATTAGAATTACTTAACCGCCATTAAATCACATTCTGCTGTTTATTCCATTTTGCTCCTGATGTCATTTTTCTCCCCATTACAGTCACGGAAATAAATGATTTCATTCTGCAGCCCCACTCGGATGAAGCCCTGCTCGGGAAGGATGGAATATTTATGTAAATCAGCTCGGAGCCTGCCCTGCCATTCCCAGCCCTGCTCATTTGTCTCTGGTGCCACTCCTGATTACCCACTTTGGGGACAGATTGCTGCAATCACGGGGGGCAGGAGCAGCTCCCTGCCACGGGGGTCTTGGATCAATCTCCTGATCACAGCCGAAATCAATTTCCTGAATAAATCCCTGTAACTTTTCCGTTTGGGGCATTAATTAATTAATGTTACTGATTGCAAGGAGAGGCAAGGTAGAGCTTTGACTCAACATAAAGAAGCAGCACGGAAAGAGTGAACGAAGACCAGAACTGGGGCTGCTGGAAACACAAACTGAGGGATGGAGGGGCTTTGATGTCTCCTAATTCAGCACCCTCTGAAAATGAAACCCTGCTCAACCTCTGAGAATGAAACCCTGATCAATCTCTGAAAATGAAACCCTGCTCAGCCTCAGAGCCAGAGATCCCACAGATGATAACTCCAGGGTTTCCCTGCTGCTTTGCCCAAACTGCTGTTGGGCTGTTTGGGTTGTTACTGATTTCCTCATGTTTTAAACCCACCCTTAGCAGGCTGTCCCCCGAGGGGTCTCAGCACGGAGCCAGGGCGGGTTTGGGGTCACACAGACAAACCCAGCCCGCTGCTCCTCCCCGGGCTCCCTGCAGCAGGGTTAATGGGGTGCTGTGTGTGGAACACGGGGCTGAGGAACGACAGGCAGCTGCTCAGGCTCAGCACCCGGAGCTGCTCTCTCCAAACGGGGTCATGGGGGGATTTGGTCACACCACAGCTCCGTGCCTCACCAGCAGGGTCCCAGAAACACAGAGTTCTTTAGCTTGAAAAAGACCTTTCAGATGATTGAGTCCAGCTGCTCCCCAGCACTGCCCAGGCCACCACTGACCAGTGTCCCCAAGTGCCACCTGCACAGGTGTCTTGGTTTGAAAAGACAGGAGTATAATTCTGAAATTGAGGAGCTTTTAGGCAATGATATGAGGAAAAAGAATAACAGTTCTTTGTTAATATAAATAACAACAGTACCCACTGACAGAGTCAGGAATACAACCTGGCACCCTGTTCAGGGTGGTTGGTAGCAGTCCAGATGAAAATGGCTCTCTGAAGCGCTGATCGGGTAGAAAGATGGTCCAGTGAAAGCTCTTGTCCTCTGGATATCCAGGAGCAGGAGCTAGCTGGTGTGTCTCAGAGTCCACCTTATATTCAGGTGGGAATGCTTGGCTCCTCCCCCCTGGGTGGAGCCTCTTACAATGGGATTGAGATGACTCATGAGTNAGGGTGCCAGGTTGTATTCCTGACTCTGTCAGTGGGTACTGTTGTTATTTATATTAATAAAGAACTGTTATTCTTTTTCCTCATATCATTGCCTAAAAGCTCCTCAATTTCAGAGTTATACTCCTGTCTTTTCAAACCAAGACAACAGGGCTGTTAAACCCCCCAGGGATGGGGATTCTCCCAGTCCCATGGATAAACTCCCAGCATGTTGTCCACGAGCAGCTCTCCCTATGTGCACTGAGGAGGGAGCAGGGGCTCCTAAATAAATTTAAATGAACCCTTAAATTTAATCAGAAAGCCCCAATTAATGCCAAAGACCGAGGGGAATGCCCCAGTGCCCATCTCACACCTGCATTTCCCTGCTCCTCTTCACTAGCCTTTGGAGACCCCCTCTTTTCATCTCTGCCACAGCAAATATCCAACTGCTTCCTACAGGGACGAGGATTTGGGATCCCAAGTGCTTCCCACAGGAACAAGGATTTGCGATCCCAAGTGCTTCCCACAGATCAAGGGTCTGGGATACCAACTGCTTCCCACAGGAACAAGGGGTTTGGGATCCCAACTGGTTCCTACAGATCAAGGGTTTGGGATCCCAACTGCTTCCCATAAGAACAATGGGTTTGGGATACCAAGTGCTTCCTACAGGAACAATGCGTTTGGGATCCCACTGCTTCCCACAGAACAGGGGGTTTGTGATCCCACTGATTCCCACAGAANAATCCCAACTGCTTCCTACAGGAACAAGGGGTTTGGGATCCCACTGCTTCCCACAGAACAAGGATTTGGGATCCCAGCTGGTTCCCACAGAACAAGGGGTTTGCAATCCCACTGATTCGCACAGGAACAAGGGGTTTGTGATCCCACTGATTCCCACAGGAACAAGGGATTGGGATCCCAGCTGGATCCCACATAACAAGGATTTGGGATCCCACCTGCTTTCCACAGAACAGGGGATTTGTGACCCCACTGATTCCCACAGGAACAGGGGGTTTGGGACCCCACTGATTCCCACAGGACAGGGCTTTGAGGCCGCGCTGGCCGGGGAGCTCGCCGGGGCCGAGCAGCCCTGGCTGCAGGCAGACCCCAGCTCTGCCCCCAGCACAGCCCAACCTTTGCAGCTGCTGCAGCAGTGGGGGANGATTTGGGATCCCAGCTGGTTCCCACAGAACAAGGGGTTTGCAATCCCACTGATTCGCACAGGAACAAGGGGTTTGTGATCCCACTGATTCCCACAGGAACAAGGGATTGGGATCCCAGCTGGATCCCACAGAACAAAGATTTGGGATCCCAGCTGGATCCCACATAACAAGGATTTGGGATCCCACCTGCTTTCCACAGAACAGGGGATTTGTGACCCCACTGATTCTCACAGGAACAGGGGGTTTGGGATCCCAGCTGGATCCCACAGAAACAGGGGGTTTGTGATCCCACTGATTCCCACAGAACAGGGGGTTTGGGATCCCAGCTGGATCCCACAGAAACAGGGGGTTTGTGATCCCACTGATTCCCACAGGACAGGGCTTTGAGGCCGCGCTGGCCGGGGAGCTCGCCGGGGCCGAGCAGCCCTGGCTGCAGGCAGACCCCAGCTCTGCCCCCAGCACAGCCCAACCTTTGCAGCTGCTGCAGCAGTGGGGGATTGGACAGACTCGGGCAGCACTCGGTGCTTTCCATCAGCTGGAACAAAATAGGATTGGAGGCAGGCAGAGCTGGTAATTAGAGAATAAACTCAGACCCAATAACAAAGCCCAGCAGCAGAAAACCTCAGACAGATGAAGCTGGAATGAGAGAAGAGGTTGTTTCATCCTCTCATTCCTTTTATTCACAAAGGAGAAAATCACTCTTTCCCTCACAGTTCTGCTTTGGGAGGCGTGGGTAGTGGGCAGAACACATTCCCACCTGCTCCCTGCGTCTCCTGGCCGGGCTGGAGGCTGTGGAAGGGCCTCTCCAGGTGAACTCCAATGGATGCAAAAGTAGAAAATATTTCCTACTCCGGTGTAAAACATGGATCCCAGTTCCAGCAGGAGCAGCCAGCTGGGAATGCCCTGTGCTGGAAGGAGGGCAGGACACAGCAGGGCAGGACCCTGCCGCTCCTGCAGCCCCACCCTGTCCATTTCCTCAGGTCCATCTGCTTTGGGAATGATCCACGAACAGAATCCCAGCGTGGGTGGGGTGGGAAGGGACCCTGAGCCCATCCAGTCCCACCCCTCCCACTATCCCAGGGTGCCCCAAGCCCCGTCCAGCCTGGCCTTGAACTCTATTTTTTAAATATTTCAAATTTGTGTTTTTACCAAATTCGGGAGTTTCCATGCTCAGGTGGGATCTGCTCCATCCCCTGCTCCATCCCCTCGACTCCTTCCAGGGACCTCCCAGCCATTTCCTTCCTCTCACACACGAAGCAACAACCCCCAAGTGTCTGCAAGAGCAACCCAGCAGCACAGTCAATAAAAGCTTTTCCTCAATTAATGACTTTCTTTCAATAATTACGTCCTTTGTTTTGAATTAGGGACTGTGACTCCACTGATCAATTGACCGATTGGAAAGATTGATTCCCACTGTTGTTTCTGCAGCTTGGTTTTCCAGGGCTGATGTTTCTCCATGGTTTTCCAGCTCCTGCAGCCCTGGGGGAGGAGCAGCTCATTCCTCCAGACCCAGGGATGCAGCAGAGCCTCTCCTGCCTTCCAAAGACAAATATTACCAGCTAATTCGTTTAAATATTGAGCTAAACACTGCCACAGGTGCCCAGAGCAGCTGTGGCTGCCCCTGGATCCCTGGCAGTGCCCAAGGCCAGGCTGGACACTGGGGCTGGGAGCAGCCTGGGACAGTGGGAGGTGTCCTTGCCACGGCAGGGGTGGCACTGGGTGGAATCAGCAGGAATTTCCCCATGGAAAGGGTGCTCAGGCCTTGGCAGGGGCTGCCCAGGGAGGTTTGGAGTGCCCATCCCCGGAGGTGCCCAAGGAATTCCTGGAGGTGGCACTCAGAGCTCTGGGCTGGGGACAAGGTGGGGATGGGGCACAGCTGGGACTCCATGGGCTGGGAGGGCTTTTCCAGCCTCAGGGATTCCAGGTTCTGTGATTCTGTGGGATTTTGGTGTCTGTGCACTGCCCAAAATCCCCCTCTGCCCACAGCAAAAGGGGCAAGGAGAGCACCATTCTCATTAGCTGAGACCAATCAATAGTGAGATCAATTAAACAATCTGCTGAGCTGGGGGAGCACAGACCCTGCTGACACTCCTTAACTGCTCCCAGTTAATCTGATTTATTGCCAGACTCTTACTGACCCTTCAGATATGCACTTTACTTAACTAGGAAATGGGGAGGGGCATTAAAACTATTTCCTATTTGCTTATTTACAGTATTATATTATATTAATTATATTATATTAACTGTATTATATTATATCAACTATATTATATTAACGATATTATATTATGTTGTATTATATTATACTATATTTTTCATTTGTAAGCCCTGGCACAGGGTGCCCAGAGCAGCTGTGGCTGCCCCTGGATCCCTGGCAGTGCCCAAGGCCAGGCTGGATGGGCTTGTAACAGACTGTCCAGGAGCACACTGAGCCAGCTGAAGCTGCCCCTCTCAGCTGGGAATGCCGAGCTCCAGGCTCAGGAGCTGATGGACAGAGCCCTGTGTGCTGCTGGGGACTGGAACAGAGGTTTTTTTTCCCTGATTTAATGCCCTGGAAAACAGCAGAGGAAGGAACCCAGGCCCTTCTCCACGGCACTGCCGGCGCACGGGAAAGGCAGGACACAAACCCCAAACACTCTGCTACAAAAGGGAAAAGCCCAGCCTTGTTCTCCTTTCTCACTGAAGCACATTAAAAGATTAATGAGGGAGATGTGATCTCCAGGAAAAGGCGCAAGGATTTCCATTAAGCAGTGCCTGAGCCCGGGCAGATCAGCAATCCCAGCAGTAATAAACCAGCTCCCTGGGATCCTCACAACACACACTGAAGCCTTCAAGCAGCCACAAGATTAAAGAAATTACTTCCATAAAGCATAATCTGCTCCCCTTCCCAGACCTGGCTTAGCCACAGAGTCAATCAGAGAAGAATACTTTGTCCTGCTAAAAAGAAACTTTTACAGTGACACTTCCTTGCAAAAATGAGACTTTTTAGCGATAACAAAATCCAATTTCCTTTGGTCTGGCTCTGCAGCAGTGACTGCGGGCTGGGGGGTGTAAACCTCTTCTCGAGCCTGCCCAGGCTGAGCTCAGTCCCTTCTGGTTCCTGCTGCAGGGAGGAGCAGAGCCCCTCTCCAGCACCTGGTATCAACACCCTGCTCATTCCAGCTGCTCTGCCCTCAGCCTGCACTGGATCCCAAAGTCAGCATGTTCCAGCAGCCACGGAGAAAAACTGCATTTCTGGAATGGAACAAGCTCCATTTCGGTTTGTGTGAAAGGACAAGAAATGTCGCAATGACGGACACGGCCCGGGGAGGAAGGAGAGAACCCAACGCAGGAGTAACTAGATAGAAATGCCTTAATTTATTTATATACAGAAGGGTTTTATACCCTAGGTTATAGAAAGTCATTGGATCTTAGCTGACCACCCACCAGGGCTATTGGCTAGATCCTAAAAACACACATTTCCTAAACAGTCCTTCAGTCCTACAATAACAACGTGCAAAAACACCTCACAGGTGCAAGATAGAAGAATTATTTACAAAAGCTCGCTGGCTGTTTTGCAGCTAGCTCCGTGAGAAAGTGAGAATGCTCACGGACACAGGCAGACACTGAAAAATCTCTCTGCCACCAAGCTTTCAGTGCCCACAAAGAAATCCACCCAGGGATGATTCCAGGCAGGTCCATCCCTGGAAACATTCCCGGCCAGGTGGGACAGGGCTGGTACTCCTGATCCGGGGGAAGGATCCCTGCTCCCTGCAGGGCTTGGAACTGGAACTTTCAGATCCCTTCCCACCCAAACCATTCCACAGCTCCACAGTTCCAGCGTTCCCACAGCCCAGCATTCCCAGGGCAAGGGCAGGAGGGACACAAACCAGGAAACTGCATTACACCCAGAGATGAACCATCCTTCCAGAAGGTTCTGAGCAGGATTCCTGCTGCTCATAGACCTGTTCAATTAGCACCCAGGTTAATTAAGGCCTGGGTAATTGCCTGGTTTCTATATTGACAGTCAGGTTTATCTGTGAGTCAATGAATAAAATAAAATTAGAACGGAATACAATTCCCACTAGTCCCAACCAGTCCCCACTGGTGCAGTCCCAATGTCAAATGTCACTCACAGAAGTGTCACCTGCTGAGCCTCCCGGGAGGGGACAGGCCATGGGCACACAGGGAGCAGGGATGGGCTCAGCCCCGGGCTGTGGCAGGAGCGGGGAAACTGAAATTCCAGCTGGAGAGCACAGTCCAAGTGAGAGGGGAAGGAGCAGCTGGGACCCGGGGAGGTTTCCTGGGCACATTCCCACCCGGGTGAGGGGGACGGGGCAGAGGCAGAGCCGAGGGGAGCAGCACATCCCTGTCACTCGCACCCCTCCCTGTCACCTGGAGCCAGCAGCGGCCACTCCCTGGTGGGACAGAGGTGTCCCTTTGGAGGGATAGAGTGTCCCTTTGGTGGGACAGAGTGTCCCTTTCCTGGGACAGAGGTGTCCCTTTCCTGGGACACTGCTGGGCAGCAGCCGGGGCTCGCCCTGCCAGCAGCAGCCAGGGAAAAACAGCTCTGCGAGCACTGCAGGAAAGGAGTCCACAGGCAAAATTTCATTTGCCTCGTGCCTCACCTGTCCTCAGCATGCTCTGCTTTGGCATTTAACTGTGGACGTGCAGTCCTATAAATTTTCTCCTTCTCACGAACTCTGTAGGAAAACAAAGATAAACCGGGACATTTTTACTCTCTTTCTAATCTTATGTTTTGCTAACTGGAGCTGTAAGGCTTCACCCAATCCCCCTGAAGGGTGGGATGACACTGTCCAATCACTAGTGTGTATATATCTCTATATAAAAGTTAGAATCAAAATAAAGTCTGGCACACTTTTGCTTTCTACGGCTTGGTGTGTGTTCTGCTCTCCTTACTGCCACTCACAGCGACATTTAACCATTCCCGAGCCAGGAACTCACCAGCGGCTGTGAATATCCAGGAGCAGCTTTGGGATGGTCCCAGATGTGCCCATGGGAACACAGACCTCCCTGGATAACACAGCACAGGACGGCTCTGGACTGGAGCTCTCCTTCTTGCAAAGAACAAAAGTAGCTTAAATGGCAGGTGGAGAAAGCCCGTGCTCGTTAAATGGGTTTATTATTTCCTGAGCTCTGCTTAATCACCCTTTTAGAGCCTCTGTTTGCTAATTGAATGCTTCCCCTTCCATCAGGAGACGAGGGGAGCAGGAGCGGTTGGAAATGTTGATTACACACACGGATAAGGACACTGGGCTGCTTAATGAACCTGGGAAATGAGGAATTTATATCTGCCCTACATCAGCCACGGGCTCTGTTATCCCTGTCTGGGGCACTTCCCGCAGCTCCTTGGCAGGGGCTGGGATGTGGGAAAGGAGCTCCTCAGCCCCCAGCCCTTTGGGAGGGCGATGCACTGGGCAAACATGGGGCAGAATCCTGGCATGGTTTGGGAAAGGGACCCTAAATCCCGCCCAGTGCCACCCCTGCCATGGCAGGGACACCTCCCACTGTCCCAGGCTGCTCCCAGCCTCAGTGTCCAGCCTGGCCTTGGGCACTGCCAGGGATCCAGGGGAGCCACAGCTGCTCTGGGCACCCTGTGCCAGGGCCTGCCCACCCTCCCAGGAACAATTCCTGCCCAATATCCCATCCAGCCCTGCCCTCTGGCAGTGGGAAGCCATTCCCTGTGTCCTGGCCCTCCAAGGCCTTGTAAATAATTTCTCTCCATGTTTCTTGTCAGCCCCTTCAGGTGCTGTGAGGCCACACTTAGGCCACCCTGGAGCTTCTCCTCTCCAGGCGAACAATCCCAGCTCTGCCAGCCTTTCCTCCCAGCAGAGCTGCTCCATCCTCTGCTCATCCTTGAGTTCCTCCTCTGGCCTGGCTCCAGCAGCTCCAGGTGCCTCCTGTGCTGGGAATCCCAGGGCTGAGGCAGAATTCCAGGTGCTTCTCCAGGAGCTGTACCAGCAGTGTTGGGAGGAGATGGCATTGCTGAACAGCCAGGCAGGTTTGGAACAAAATCTCCCTTTTCTTATCCCCCGAGCATAAATTATCAGCTATAACACATAATTGTGGGGAGAGAGGGAAATGGTGGCGAGAGAGGGAGGAAAACCAAAGTTAAATGAGTTAAACTGTAAACACAAACAGATTTTGAAAAAGGTAAGTGTGAAGCAAATGAACCAAAACTGGCTGAAACACTGGGGAGAGTGGATAATCGAGTTCAGGAGTTAGAGTGAAAAACCAGGAGCTGCAGTTTAGAAGGACATCCACGGAGCAGAATGCAAGGAGACCAGGAAAGGCGAGTCAAGGATAATCCCAGCCCAGCAGGGTTGGTGCTCAGGGCTGGGCTCACGCCTCAGACAATCTGTTGGGCCCACTGACCTGAGCTGCTGTGGGTTTGGCTGCTGTGGTGCTTCCCTGCGTGGGGACGGGTTTGGGATGAGCTGTGGGACACAGGGAGTGGGTGCAGGATCAGGGCACAGCCCCTGCTGTGGAGTGCCAGCTATTCATTATTATTAGTTAAATTGGCTCAATTCATTATTATTCGTTAAATTTGGGAGTGGCGTGTCTTGGTTTGAAAAGACAGGAGTCTGCTAAGGAAGGCAGGAGCCTCCCTTGGAAGAGGAAATGCACCCCCCTTCCCTCCGAATTAATATAAATCTGAAATTAAGGAGCTTTTTGAGAAAAAAAGANCAGTGGTGTCACTGCATCCATCCCTGTCTGGGGTTCATGGATGCCACACTCATTTGCTGGGAGGCAGGGGTCACACTGGGTATAAACCAGCACAGGGCTGGGGTCATTCCCACCCCTCCCACAGCAGCTCAGACCATTCCATACAATCCCTGTATGCAGCACAGTCAGAATAAACGCTTGTTTACAGAAATAGGAATAAAAGCCATGTGCCAAACCCTCTGCTGGTGTCATTACTGTCACAGGGGCTGGGTGACTCCCAGGCTGCCACCCCCAGCTCCAGCACGGGCTGGCACCGCTGCCGCTGGAATTATCAGGGCAGCAGCCACCGCGGGCTCCCAGCTCAGTTTGTTTTCCCTGGCTGGCTTTTACTTAATCGGGAGTCAGACTGGAGCTGTGTGCACCAAACAGGAGCGCTGCTGATCCCCTGGCACTGGAAGCAGCTTGGTGCTGCAGGTTTCCCTGGCAACCCTCGGGATGCTCACATGGAAATGTGGCCCGCGGTGCCTCACCCAGGGCTGATCCCACAACATGTCCCAGTCAAGGATTTCACTGATTTTCCCTATTCCTGGAGACCCAGCTCCCTTTGCTGGGAGAGGACTGCTAAATACACATCAAGGAGCCACTGGGAGGGAAGAGGTGAGATTAGAAATGTAAAGCCTCGTGTTCCCGAGCGTTCCGGAGCGGAGGAACACTCCTCACCTTGTCTGCTGCTTCAAAATAAGCATATTAGAGAAAAACCCTCATCCTGCCCAGCCCCAGCAAGCTCCGGCTGGAAAACACAAAGGCTTTATCAGCACAGGGGTTTTATCATGCCCAGACAATCACCAGCTCCTTACACAGCCCGAGCAGCAGCTGAAATCCTCCCTTCTGCCTCAGCAACCTCACAACCAGGATTAACGGCATCGGGGAACACGGGCAGAGGCCTGGGAACAGGGAAGGCAGTGAGGATCCCTCCCAGAGCCCCAGGGCTGTGGGACTGGCTCTGGGAGGAGCAGGAGGCTCCGGGTTCGTGGCTGGTGCCGGGATGGGAACGCAGCATTCCCTCTCTGAGCTCCCTCCTGGCGCTCTGCATGATCTCCCCTGGAATTCCCAGTGCGTGAAGCAAACCACCTCACAGCTTTTCTGGTTTGCTTTTCCCCAGGATCTCCCCTCGGGCAAAACTTTTCTCCAAGCAGAGGACAAGTGTGGAATACTCAAAGACACGGCAAAGTTGAGAGGAAAGCATTTACTTTTCTCTTTACAAGCAGCTCCACGTCCTTCTGCTGTTGGACCCCAGTTCTGGACTCACCACTCCCAAGAAACAGAATCATTTACAGAAAAACCTGACTCATGCAGCTCATGGAAGCAGTGAGCAGGATATTTCTGCTCTGCATTTCTGCATTGGAATTTGTAGTTTCCTCTGTTTTTTAGAATTAAAAGTCAAAATGGATTTTTTTTTTTCAAAAACTGCCCAAAGCAAAGACTTTAATTTTTAAGCAGTTCACTGCTCTGCTTTCCCCAAAGCATCTCAGGGCAATGGAGTTTTTGGTGTAGCAATTTCAGAAGCTGACACGGAGCAAACTCTCTCCGTTCGCTGCTGAGGCCTCAGCAACAGAAAGCAGTGGCAGGGATTTGAAAGATTTACTCATTTTTAATGAGTGAGGAGCCAAAGGCCCATCAGTGCCTCACCTTCTCTCCTGTCAGTGCCAGAGAAGAGGGACCATCAATTCTGCTGTGCTGAGACCTTCCCTGGCTCCTCAGCCACAGCCACTCATCACTGACTGAGCCCTCAGCCACCCAGGGACTGCAGCACCCAGAAATTCCCCTTATTCCCAGAAATTCTCTTTATTCCCAGAAATTCCCGTCACTCCCAGGGCAGCAGCCCCAGTGCCAGCACTCAGAACGTCACCTCACCCTGGGAGTGGGGCTCCCAGCCCGGGCCAAGGGGCAGTGCTGCAGGCCACAGGTCCTGCTCCAAGGGCACCAGGGATGCTCAGGGGGCACCAGGAGGGGCTCAGGGCTGGGGTCAGACACGCTGAGGCTGCCCTGCAGAGCAGAGGGCAGAGCAGCTCTTCCCCAGCACCCACAGTGATGCCTAAAAGAAGGCTACCGGGAACAGAGGCTGGCCAGAGTTAAAGAATAAAATAGATATTTATTGAAAGGCCTTCACAGGACACACCCTGGGAGTACAAAAGCCTGGATAAGATTACAGCTAAGATGGACCCCCAAGATGGACCCCGGGTCACGGGTTCTCGCCCTTTTTATAAGTTTTGGCCCATTTCCATATTCGGGCCAACTGTCCAACCACAGCTTCAGTCCACGTAGTCCCATCCTTTCGGACTGTCCCCTCTCAATCCGTGGCTGTTTACATTCTTGGGGTCTGAAGCTGCAAATGTCCTTGGTTCTTCGGGCTGCAAACGGTGTGTTTTGTCCAGCCAGGCCAGGAGAAGAGCTGTTAGCACTATACAAGAAACCCGGAGTTACAGACACACTAACGCAGTATAAAATCTAAAAAATATGAAAGTTAAAACTAAAGGTATCAACAGCCCTGAGCCAGCACCATCCGGGGTCCCTGGGACAGCGCAGGGAATTAGGGAATTATCCCGGGGAGAAGAGCTCCAGTGTCCCCTAAAGGGACTGCTGCAGGGCCGGAGTGACACCTGGAGATGGCCAGGGCTGGCAGCTGCTCGGAGCCGAGGAATCACAGGAATGGAGAGGCTGGAAAAGCCCTCGGAGCCCAGCGGGGCCAGCCCGCAGTGCCCCGGGCACCCCTGCCCCGGGAGGGTCCCCAGGTGCCACCTGCACGGGGTGTGACAGCCCCGGGACGGGCACTGCCCACAGCCCACCCAGAGCTGCTCCCCCGGCACGGGCAGCCCTGGGCACAGCCTGGCCCCACTGCCAGCTCTCCTCTCTGGGAATCACCTGGAATCAGCTCTGCAGGAAGAGGCTCTGCCCTGCGTTCGTAACAGCTCAGCTACGCTGGATATTTTGGAGAACACGGGGCAGCTTCTGTTTCAAAATAAAACCATGAAAACACACGGTTGCAATTTGTAAGCGGATCTGTGCGGAAGATCCAGACACATCAACCTCCAGCTGACTGTGTTTGAATTATTAAATCAATATTTTATTCTTTTAGGACGAAAAACATCACATCTGAGGGGAAAATTATTTTTAATACAAACAAAACACGGGTCTTGAAAGTCTCAGCCTACCGTGCCTACAATCACAGCCCCCGCAGATGGAGAAGGTCTTTATTAAAAATGCTCTTTAAAGTTAAATATATTCTTGTTTTGCAGGCAGTGCCTGTTCCAAGCAGAAGCACAGCTTTGCTGTGATTCCAGGGATGGGCTTTTCTCTTCAAAGGAGAAATATATTAAAAAGATATTTTGTTTTATGGGGTAAAGCCTGATCTAGGAACTGGCTGGTTTGGGTTGGGGGGACCTCAAAGCCCATCCAGTGCCACCCCTGCCGTGGGCAGGGACACCTCCCACTGTCCCAGGCTGCTCCAGCCTGGCCTGGGACACTGCCAGGGATCCAGGGGCAGCCACAGCTGCCCGGGGAATTTTGGTGGTTAATCCCCACCTGGTGCCATTGGTTCAAAACCCAGGATGGCCAAATTGATTCCAACAGGTAAATGTGGAAAAATTAACGTAGAAAGATTTCAATGAGTCCTTCCAGCTCAGAAACTTTCCAGGAGAACTGGAGACTCCAGTGTCCTTGGAAAGCTGCCTGAAATGTGCACCTCGAACAAACAGGAGAATTCACAAGGACAGAGGCTTTTTCTCTCTAAATAAATAACAAGCTCAGGAAGAAGGGGAGTGCTCACAGAATGTTCAGTGAATTGGCAAAGATTTCCTTGCCTTTTTTAAATCAAACCCTTCATTTTTATCAGCAGCTAACTCCAGAATTACCAGCTACAGAAGGCACTGGGGGGAAGGAGATGATCTTTAAGGTCCCTTCCAAGCCAGGCCGTTTGATGATTTACCATAAAAACTATCCTCAGAGTTAAAGATTGGCAAATTATTCACTTATATTAAAGGAGAAGGAAAGGGGGTGGGTTTGTGGTCCACAGTGAAGGTGAGAGGACAGAATCAGCTCTCTAACTGCAAAAAAAACCAACAAAAAATATCCTTGATTCTCTCCCAAAGCCAAACCCTGCCGAGCACCTGGGCAAGGAAATACAACGGGTCAGAAAGAACTCATAGGCTCCTCCCTCCCTCACAGGAGAGGAGGAAAAACGTCCAATTTAGAGCAATTTTGACAAATATGAAGCATCCAGTCCGGGCTGAACCCAGTTCAGTGTCTGAGAGGAACTTCTCACAAAGCCCTGAAAAGCTCCAAGCCAGCTCCAGGTCTCTCCCTGCAGAAAGGGGAAAACTCTGTCCCCTTTCCTAGGAAAAACGTCATTTCCGCATTCCCAGTTTCTCCCAGTTTCCCTTCCCAGTGTGGAGACTTTAAACACAACAACCCCAAGACAAGCAGATGGGAGAAACCCACGGAAAACTGCCTGGATCCAAGAGAGCTCCGAGAAAAGCCAAGTCTACAGAAGTGGATTCAGTGGGAAGAGCCAGGGGAGAGGCAACAATTCCCAGAGTCACCAGCACAGCCGAGGAAATACAGGTGCACATTCCATGGACACTTGGAGGGTAAATCAGGTGGAATTGCTCGCAGCAGCGAACCCAGAGCATCTCGCTGTGAATCCAGAAGAGTAAATTCGGAGTCTCCTGGGAGCTCTGCCATCATTTGTTTTCATTTCTCTGACTTCTCTTCATTTCTGCTCGGGATTAGCTCTCCTGACAATGATCACAGCAATAGGGAAACCTGCTCCCAGGGGAACGGCATGAAAGCATTATTTACCAAAGTAAACCCAAGCGGAGAAATCAAAATATGAAGAACTAAGTTAAAAAAAAACAGTCACAAAGTACTTAAAAAAGAGAACCGAAATGGCTTTAACTCTTGCTCAACCACTAAAAAATCTGTAGCCTAGCTGGGAGGCTGAAAAGCAGAGAAAAAAAATCTTAAATGCACCAAAACCTCCCAAAATCATCTTTTGTACAAGTTCACATTGCCCACATTGTTTGGAATTTGTTCCCTAAGGATTTTGCCTTTTTCCTAAATAAAGAAAAGCCACATAACATTATCACCTTTGATTTTTCCTCCTATTTATCTTGGGTTCAGACCAATATAATCCAGCCAAGGGTGTAAGAACACAAACTGCTCCTGACTCACACAGCATTACCCAAGCAAAGTCATTATTAGCATTTTACTGGCGTGTGAAGCCAAAGTGAACCAGCTCGAGCCCTTGGCAGCCCATTCCACCTTAATTTAGCTTTTAATTACAACTTCCCTAATTCTCGGTGTCTTTTCTCGGGGAGGCAAACCCCGAGCTCCATCTGGAGATACCCTGGGTTCACTCTGCTCCGCAGTGACCCGACCAACCCCAGATAAAGCTGCTCTCCATGTCCTGGCCTGGGTATTGGGGGAGTTTCAGGGCTGTCTCTCAATGCTCTTGGTTGAACTGAAAACCATTAAAAACCATTAAAAACCATTGAAAACCATTAAAAACCATTAAAGCCATCCTACTCTTTGAAATGTTTTGGGTTTTTTTTTTCCACCTTGGCAATTGAAAACATGCAGATATCCAAAAGCCCCAAGGCACTTACCTGAGCAGGAGAACATCCAGGAGATCGTCAGAGATGTGAAATCATGGAGCAAACGATGGGAAACACAGAGCAGCTGGAGACTGCAGCGGGAAGCAGGGAAAGCAGCACCTGGATGTGGCCTGTGACAGGTGGCAGGGCCTGGATCTGCCCTTTTCCTTTCCCTCCCCACCCTCCCAGCCAGGAATTCCTCCCCAATGCCCCACTAACCCTGCTCTCTGGCACTGGGAAGCCATTCCCTGTGTCCTGGCACTCTGAGTTACTCCAGTTCGTTTTTCCAAGGCAGCAGAAAGTTCCTTTATCTCCTTGGCTATAAAAATATCCAGCACACACCTGAATAAAAATTACTGTGAGTTAGAGGAAATATCCCCCTCGCTCCAAACAGAAATCTATGGATTGGAGGAGCAATAACTTAAACTTTAGGTCTGCTGAGAAAAAAAATTACAATCACAGATGGAGCATCTTTGGAGCAGCACAAAGGCAGAGGTGCCCTGATGTTCCTCCAGCCACGACATCCCACCTGAGTGCCCAGAGTGACTCTTTTGCTCCCAATATCCTCACATTTCCCATGGGTGTCAATGGAATTTGCACACAAATCATGATGGGCAGGAGCCGCCTCTGGTTTTCCATCTCTCCAGTAAAAGTCACAAGCCCTGTGCTATTTTCCCCATTATTTCATGGAATCCCAGAGTATCCTGAGCTGGAAGGGACCCACAAGGATCCAGTCCAACCCCTGGCCCTGCACACACGCCCCAACAATCCAGCCCTGTCCTTGGGAGCATTTTCCACCTGAGTTCTGGCAAAAAAACCCCTCTTCACCCCTGAAATCCCCCTGCAAAGAGGCTTGAAATGCTCCTTAATTACAAAAGTTAAATATTTATTTATACAAATAGGATGAGAAAAATCTCATGCAGACTCTTCACACACAGGAACAGAACCCAAATCCGACGGGGATGGCTTCACCACAGAACTGGGGCTGGAAGGCTGAGGGGGACGCGGGAAGGTCTGGAGCGGGGAGTTCTCCTACGGAACGTGTGCCAGGATTTTCACACTCTTCACCAAGATTAACAATTAATAGCTGATTACTACTACTCAGAGGACTGGACAGAGACGGATGAGCAGCGGGAGCGGATCCTGCAGACCACCAGACCCCACACGCTTGGTGGAAATGCAGAGTTGCCAAAAGATCGCTTGAGATAATTCCCCTAAATGATGGAAATGCCTGGAGATTGCTCTGGATGGCATCTGCTTCTGCTTAATTATAAATCTGCATTGGAGTCGTAACTTGTGTATATTACAAGTAATTTGCATAATTAAAACAATTAAGGGATCGACATATCATGGCAATTAGAAATGCATCAAACTCGGGATGTTGTACAAAAGAGAGCTTCAATATGAAACATTAATTCTTTGAGAACAAAATATCCTTCCCATTCCTGCAGAACAGCTTCCCAAATCCAACGGACGCTCCGCAAACTCCATTCTGAGGCAGTTTTCCCTCGGGATCCCCCACTCCTGGTGGTGCCCTTGGACCCTGAGCACTTCACCCTTCCTTGGAATCCCTTCCCGCAGCCACAGCCTGGGCTCGTGTCTTTATTGCCAGTTTCAGTTGCTTTTATCTCATTTTCCGTAGCCTTATCCTGTTTTCTTTGTCCCTCTTTTTGAGAATAAGGATGAACTGGTTGAAAAAATGCTCCTGGTCCTTCTTCTTCTGGACGAGGCGGAAGCGCTGATCTCGGCCGTACTTCTCAGCGAATTCCTTGAAGGTTGTCCTGTGGAAAACAGGGATGTTGGGAAGCTGGGACACAGCCAAGCCACCCCCAGGCTCCCGGACCTGGATCCACACTGAGAATGAGGGGATCTGGGAATGTTGGACTGGGATGTTGGACTGGGATGGAATGGGATGGAAAATCCGGGATGAAGGAAGGCGAGACCATGCGAGGGCTCTGGGCACGTGGAGCAGCCTGCAGGGAGCGAGGATTAACTCTGGGATTTAGAAATGGATGGACGGTTGGCAGGAGGCTGCTGAACCATCAACACAGCGTTCACAGACCAGCGACAAGGAGTTTTTATTGAAACTCCTGCCTATTTTGTATTTCCAAGGCGAGCACTCTCCTAGCAGGGTTTTCTACCTTCATTGCCTTCCAGGCTGCATTCCCAGCTCCTTTTCCCAAGGCGACTCTTTGCTTTTTATTGGAAATATTTGGGATTTATTTCCCTCATCGTGCGCCTAAATCAAGGCAGGGAAAGGAGCTTCCTCAGCGCTTTGGTGTCACAGTCAGCTCCCAAAACCCTTTAGGGATGAAATGCTCCTGGCCTCTGGGCCAGAACAGCTTTTCCCTTGGGGACTGGGAATATCAGTGCTGGAAGCAGTGTTTGGCTGGGACACCAGCCCGGAATATTCCCAGTTTTGTTGTAAAATGTTTCTTGTAATTACAGTTATTACAGCCCCACGTGCTGTTTGGATCCGTGTGCCCACACAGGTCGAGCTGAATAATTATCTGCATATCTTAGTAGAGAAAACAGTAATTTCTTTGTTCCAGCAATTTAACAATGTTTATAACATTAAACTCCCTTATTTTCATGTAATTTACAAATGAGAAAGCACTGCCCTAAGCACTGCCACTGCCACTGTGTAAGTCTGGATCCATCACTTGAAAAACAAAGTAAAAACTAAACTGTGCCCTGCATGCTGTATTTTAATTTAATCCCAGAATTGTAGAGTCACAGAAGGGTTTGGGCTGGGAGAGACCTCACAGATCCTGTTCTTCCAACCCCCTGCCACGGGCAGGGACACATTCCATGAATTTAATGGTGTGGCATTAACAGGAACTTGGTGAAATTGTATTTCTCTTCCACCAAACGCCAAGACTAAATACAATTTCTGAGTAATTACACCTGCACATGTAATATAGATGAGCTTGAACATCGTGGTACTGATTTTCCATAAGTAATGTGTGTTCTATAATCACAGCGTACGCAGGAATATAAAATAAATGTGCTGTGCAAAGGATTGCACATTCTGAGGGAGAGAGGGAGAGGGGAAGGGAGAGATGGAGAGAGAGATGGAGCATTTCCTCTCCCAGGAATACAACCAAATTCTGGAAAGTATCAGGGAAGAAATGCCATCCCAGCACTGGAGCAGGGATCTTCCACTTGCTATGAAGTGTCCTGGGCTGAAAAGCTCAGCCTAAATGACAAAGCTGAGCTTCCCAACCCTTCCTAAGGCAATGCCCACCTTGGGGATAACTTGGATTCTTCCAGAAGCTTCTTGAATTCTTCCTTGGCCAACAGCAACTTGTTCTTCTTCTCTTTGTACTCCTCCCTGATGCGGGTCTTGACAAACTGCTCAAAAATCTGGCCAAGGGAGGGACACAGGACAGGGAGTTACTGACAGAGCCTTTGGGGGGTTTCTGCAGCCCCAGGGCCTGCAGCCCTTTATTCCCTGAAACGCGTGTCCAGGAGTTTTTATTCCACCACCTCCAAGGACTGGCCCTCTGTCCTGGCTGTAATTGGGCATTTCATTAAAGGGTAGCAGTGCTCACATTAATCCCAGAATCCCAGAATCCCAGACTGGTTTGGGTTGGAAGGACCTGAAAGCCCACCCAGTGCCACCCCTGCCATGGCCCACGGGCCCAGCTTGCTCCAAAGCTGATAAAAAGGTTCCATGATTCCAAGGAATGTGTCTTGATTGACTCATCATGGTCCAGGTGCTGTCCTTGCTTATTCCCTGAAATAAATCCCAAACTCCCTGCTCAGGTTCTTTAGCAGCACTTTCCATCCTGGCAGCTCCTCATACATTCTCATTCCTGTATTTCCTTTTTTTTTTTTT
>VZTG01004169.1:62125-76052 GCA_013397845.1 Melanocharis versteri
TTTTTTTTTTTTTTTTTTCCTTAGGAAGGAAAATATTGGAAAGGGAGTAAATGAAGATGTATGTGCCCAGTCCTCTGGTAAATACCTACAGGAAGCTCTCTGGAGAACCACGGGACAATATGGAATAAGTTCATTTTTCATCCTGTTTATTTAAAAAATGGGGACAATTCCATATTCAAAATTATTCCTTCTGCAGGATGACAAAAGACTTTTAAGGGAGAGAAATAACCACAGAACAGCAGCGTTCACCTTCTCTGCCAGATCCCTGCATCTCTCCTGAGTTTTGTAGCCTCATCTGCAGACTTTGGGACCCCTAGTGATAATTAATGCCCAAATTGTCCAGGCAGCAAAACTCCACATCCCTTTGGAGCTCCCCAGAAAAACCCAACCCTTGCAGGGAGCCCCCGGCCAGGCCCCAGTGCTCTGTCCAGTGGGGTCAGCACTAAATCCTGCCAGACCCCTGGAAAACGTCCTAAACAATGGAAATTCAGCAGTGTCTCTGCAATATTCCAGTAATTCAGGGTGGAATTATGGCATTTCCCTCCCTACAGCCAGGTTTCTCAGGCTCAGGAGTTGTTCCTGCATCCCAAGGGACGGGAGCTTCTCCCTGTGATCAAACCTGGCAGCACTGGCTGTTCCAAGGAACTGGGAACCACAGGATATCCTGGGAGGGATGAGACCCACAGGGATCACGGAGTCCAACTCCCAGACCCCCCAAAACCCCACCCTGTGCCAGGTGAGCGTCACCCCCGATGGGCAGAGCCAAACCTGCGGGCCTCCACAGGGAAATGAGGATTTTATGGAGTTCTTTTCTCCTCCCAGGGTAACTGCTCCAGGATCCCGGGTAGTTTGGGAGGTGTTTGCTGCAGGCAGGGCCGGGCTGGGGGCAGAGGTCGCTCACCTGCTTCCTCTCCTCGGGGTTGAGCAGGAGGTAGCGCGGGTCGAACACGATCTTGTGCAGCTCCTTCTCCCACGTGGAGAACGCCGACACCTGGGGGCACAGACAGCAGGATCATGGATTTAATGAGGGTGAGGAAGGGGCAAATGCTCCCAGTGACGCCTTTTCCCTGGCCTTAGGGAGTGAAAGCCAGGCACGGTTCAGGGATGAGGGGTTTTACCTCGGTGTTTTAGTAAGGATCCTTGGCCAGGGTGGGTGCGCCGCAATGCACACCCACGGGAACTCGCGTGTGCAATTCACACACCTCACACATCAGCACATCGAACAAGGGGCCCAGTGAGGGGCTCGGGTGGGTGGTGTGACATTCTCCCTGTCCATGGAATCCCCCCCGATGGGCAGAATCTCCAGCTCACAGGGTGTGCTCTGGAAGGGACCTTGGTTTCCCAGATAGTGTAGGGTTTTCCAGCCTCCCGCTGCGAGGCCTTTAGGATGTTTGGTCTCCTGGCTTAACAGAATACCAGGACTGTGCCAGGTTACCAGACTCAAGGAATTACAAGTGTGCATGCTAGGAGTACTGGGGATACATAAAAGGTGTATAAAAGAAAAGGCAAAAATCCTCTTGGCATCACCAGGAGTTCAGGGAGCTGAGGAACCCCGGGCAGGATTCTCAGGGCGGCTGAAGGTGAATTTCAATGTCCCTGGCAGAGCCGTGGTGTCCCCACACGGCCAGGATGGATGTGCTCCTCAGCGAGGCTCTGGGAGTTGCTCCCTCCCCTCCCACGGTGGAAGGGATCTGCAGCAGGCAGGAAATGCTGGTTTGTGGTGCTGTTGGTGCAGCAGAGGCACGGATTCCCGTTAAAGGGGCAATCCCAACTGCAGAGCTGGAACTGGGACCCAGCTGGGGCTCCCGGGAAAGCTGGCAGTGAACACCCTCAGAGCACCACATTCCCACAGCCACGGGCATGGGAGTGGCACATCCTGCAGGGCTGCTTGCAGCTGCACGGGGTCATGGAATCATGGAATGGTTTGGGTTGGAAGGGACCTCAAAGAGCACCCAGATCCCTCCCCTGCCTGGGCAGGGACAATTCCCACTATTGCAGAGCCTTCTACAGCATCCCTGGTCATTTGTTGGCCACAGGAAAATCTGAAGGAAATAAAATATTCTAATCACTGCAACTAATTACAAAAGAGTGAATTCGCTAAAAAAAAACAAGGATGTGAAGCATAATTAAACAGTAATTAACACTCCAGCAGGAAAGCTCTGATGAAGCAAAGTGGCTTTAAGTGGACTCGTTCTCCTCTCAGAGTGGTTTGAGATTGGAAAATGCAAAGCTCAGGCTGCCTTTGGGGACTCAAGGCCATTGGAAAACCCAAAGCTCAGGCTGCCTTTGGGGAGCTGAGGCCATTGGAAAACCCAAAGCTCAGGCTGCCTNGCCTTTGGGGGCTCAAGGCCATTGGAAAACCCAAAGCTCAGGCTGCCTTTGGGGAGCTGAGGCCATTGGAAAACCCAAAGCTCAGGCTGCCTGAGGTCCCCTCCCTGTGCCCCCCTGGTCCTGAGCTCTGGGGTTTCCAGCACCAGGAATCCTCTTTTCCTGGTGTCTTTCACACTCTCCTGGACATCAGCTTTGTCCCCAGCCCAAACCTCACTCTGAGCTCAAGGCTAATTAAGCTCAGACTAATTAATTGCATAATCATTCCAGCTGATGATTTTGTGCTTAGCAATTATTACACTGCACATTTGGCAGACGTCACCTAAAACAACCTGGCATTTCTGATTTAATTCCAGATACGCTACATACACAAATCCCTCTCTCTCCCTGGGATTAAGAAGGGAAAACCTTGAGAAAAAAAACCCCATGGAATCCTTTCAGAAGTCTTGAGAGCAGCGCAGCAGGGAGAAGACTTTCCTGGAAATGCTGGCTTGGAACGTGGATATTTTGATGCTGGGGTAGGGGGAGAGAGCCAGGAAGAACCTTAAATTTTCCTCTTCCTCCTAGAATTTTGTGGGAACTTTGAAACTTCCAGAAGAATATCCAGATTACATTTTGACACAGGAAAACTCGCCCCAGACTTCAGAATAAAGAGTGCCTGTGTCTTAGAGCTCCCCCAAGCCCCCATCTATTTTTAAAATGTTACAATAAATATTCCTCTGTTGACATAATTTCTGTAGGAAGCTGCACAGTTCCACTGGCAAACTGCATCTGCTTCGAGCTCTTTGTGATTCCATCCAGCAACTGGGATGGTCATTAAATAATCAGATTTAAATGGCATCAATGGTCTCCCTACGCTTCAGCCATGCCAAGCAGCTGCTGCTGAGCTGGACAGTTTGAAAATGCTCAGAGTAAAAGCAAAGTAACCTCTTCTCTCCCCATTTTTAAACAACAGCAAAGCCAAACAGTCAATTTCCCAAATTTCTTAATTTTAGGAGCAAATCTTACATAGAAACACCTGAAGATGCTGTTCTAGAACACCCCTGATCCTCCCAAATATTGACTTACTGCCCCCCGAGTTCCAATCTGCCAGCAAAGCCTTCACCCAGGGCTCGTTTATGGCCCTTCTGCATTTCTGCAGCATAAATAACAAGATGTATTAATAAAGCAGCTCTGGCGTGGAGATAATTCACTGCTGAGCTGCTGAAGCTCTAATTATCCCCCTTTAAAGCCTGCTGATTACTGGGATAAATTTTATAGGCTTTAGTGCCTGCCAACAGCCACCTTGGGCTGTATTTCCCGACGGGAACGACATTCCCTTTATGGGATACACGTGGCAGCGTGGGGGGAGGCAGAAAAGCTGCACCGACTGCTCATTTCACACCTCCCTGTGTGCACAGAGCCCAAACCCAGAGCATTCCCGGCTCCTGCAGCTCAGCACAGCTGGAACCATCTCCAGAACATCCTTTCCCAAGGAGCTGGGTAAGCATTAATATGGCTTTATGCTCCTAGAGGGCAGGGCTGGATGGGATATTGGGCAGGAATCGTTCCCTGGAGGGTGGGCAGGCCCTGGCACAGGGTGCCCAGAGCAGCTGTGGCTGCCCCTGGATCCCTGGCAGTGTCCAAGGCCAGGCTGGACACTGGGGCTGAGAGCAGCCTGGGACAGTGGGAGGTGTCCCTGCACATGGCAGGGGTGGCACTGGATGGGTTTTTAGATCCTTTCCAACCCAAACCATTCATGATTCCATGATTTTGGATGGCAGGTAAGTGAAATCGGTTCCCCACTGCTGGAATCACTGGAATTCGTGGTGCTGGACGCCCAGGAGTTCCCCAGGACAGCTCCTGAGGTGTGAGGTGCTGACCAGGACACGTCCTTTGCCCTCTGGGGTTCCTGAGGAGCCCTGGGATGGGCTGTGCCCACAGCCCCAGCTCCTGGGGAGCCACTGCCCGTGCTGGCAGAGCTGCAGCCCTGGGTACCCTTGGGTGAGTCTCTGGGAATTTGGCTGGAAAGGGCTCCCAGTTCCCAGGGGTGGCAGCGGGAACGCCACCGAGAGTGTCACCAATCCGCAGGGCTCGGGGACAGGGAGCCCAGCAGTGACTGCTCCCGTGGCAGCTGAGCCAGGGCACGGCTCCAGGAGTGCAGTGTGACCCGGGCAGGGCTGCTCCTCACCCCCCTCTCCAGCAGCATGTCCCTGAAGTGGGTGATCCTCTCCTCCAGCGGCGGCGAGATCCCGGCGGCTGAGCCTTCCTCCCCTCCCTGCTCCTCCTCGGCCCCGCCTGCGGCCTGGCACTCCTCTGTTCTTTACAGGGCAAGACAGACAAGGGGTCAGTGATTGTCGGCTGGGTAGGGGGTTTGAATCCTTTCAATCCTCCCTGGGACATCCCAGAGCCTCCCACACCCTGAGCTGCCGGGAGTGGACGCTCAGAGATGGGAATTCCCTGAAGCTGCAGCTGGGTACCAAACCTGGGACTGGTGAGAGTGGAGGCAGCTCCAGCAGCTCCTGCTGGGGCAGGATGGTCACCAGGGCCATCAGAGGGCTCTGGCACCGAAATCCAAGGTACAGCACAGTGACAGCTTCATGCAGCCCTTGCCAAGGAGGGGGGATTTTAAAGGGGTTTTTTTCATACCAAAACAGACAATGAAAGATTCAATTCAGCACATCTGTAATAATCCACCACAAACCCCGTGCTGCCCGCTCGGAAGGACTCCTGGAATGGGTCTGGGAAGTCTGCAGGCCTCAGAATTGCTTTTGCAGCCGTGACTTCGGGAGAATGCGAAGCACACGTGGCAAAAAAGGTCAATAACAGCAGCACCTGGGGCTGGTTCTGAGCCTGCAAACCCCAGAGCAGGGAAAAAACTGCTGCACCTCTGGGAGGGAAAGCTTTTATCCAGTGCCTCCGGAATAACTCCACAGCCTGGCAGTCCTGTTTGTAACCATTCCAAAGGAAGAGTTCCCCGGACAAAAATGGGTGATGTCCATGGGAAAGAGAGGCTACAGAGAATCCTGGCTCTGGTGAGGGCTGGACACCTTGGGAATGGCTCCCATCATTTACCCACATGGAACAAAAAACTGCATTTAAATTGCCCTTCTTTGTACCAACCCTTCCCACCATTAAATGCAGAGAAGTAAACTTCAGAACTTACTTATTTCTCTTCGTTTTGATGCTCAGATCATCGTTCTCATCCCCTGGACAAGAGCTAACACACTTGTCTGCTGGAAAGAAAGAAGTCATTATCAGGTTTGAACGAGATAAATGGGAATACAAATTCCTCAAATTGACTTCTGTTCCCTTGAATTTGCTGCTCAGGTATTTCCTGGCTTTCACTCCCCGCAGAGGGTTTTAAAAATAACAAGTATTTTATAAAATCCTCAGAATTGTCTTCATCCAAATGGAAGCGACAGCAATAAAGTGACCATTTTCAGTCAGCAAAATCCCTCATATTTCATTCATGACATGATTGCTTTAAATCTTGTTATTGTTTCACCTGATCCTCCCTCCTCCCTTCCCTTCAAAATGCAACTGAAGACATTCCTGCAAACTCATTTCCGTGCTGGCAGCCTAAGGATGCACTGGAGGTAACTCCCACCAGAGCTTCCCTCCTTTCCCATTTCTCTTGCTCGGATCAGCCAATCCAAGGGTGCTTTCCCAGGAATTCCAGCAGCACCTGGCACGGCTGGGGAGATCCCACAGCCCCCCCCCTCCTGGGGCTGCAGAGCAGCTCCAGGGCAATGTCACCCCTGGTCTGGCCTGGACACGGGTCCTGAGGGACCCAGAGCTCGCATTTCCAGTCACAGACGAGGGGAACAAATGCTGAATTCTGAAACGTTCTCTCTTCACCTCTGCCAGCTGCAGCTCCCACCAAAACCCCAAAGGACACAGCAGCAGCAGTCACATCCTGCAGTGCCTGCACTGGAGGGTTCCCAGCACGTGGACTGGGAAATACTTGTCTGCTGTTTCTAGGGATGGGCTTCAGACTCTTCTCTGAGTGCCAAAGGGTCCAAAATACCTGGGGGAATTGAGTAAACTAAATCATCACGGGTTTTCAGCAGGAATTCTACCAACTGTGTCCGGGGCCAGGCTGCACGGGGCTGGGAGCAGCCTGGGACAGTGGGAGGTGTCCCTGCCATGGCTGGGGTGGCACTGGGTGGGCTTTAAGGTCCCTCCAACCCAACCCTTCCATGGTTTGATGACTCCATAATGTCCATTTTCTATTAATTAGCTGGGAAAAGTTCCTCAGCCTGAGCACCCGGACAGACCCTGGAGCAGCAGAAGGAAGAGATGGAAGCAGAGAAATTGCTCTGGGCCCTGGGAGGAGCTGCCCCTCCTCTCCAACCCCGTGGGATGGCCTGATGGGAACCTGTTAGGGAAGAGCCACATCAATCTCCTGGAGCAAAGACTTGGTGGAAGAGGAGTAATTGATAAATGAGTGATTTTTCATTTATGCCCGAATTTAAAAAGCACTTGATCCTTCAGCAGAGACAATGCCACGGATAACTTCGCTTGACATCTTTTTTTTTTTTTTAGGATGTTTGACTTGAAAATTCTATTTAAAACTCAGGAGCAGCCACTCAGCTAAATAAATGTGGGAAGCATTGTTGGGAACACTCAGCTCGTTTGTGTTATTTATTTACTGGAGATTACAAGCTAAGAGAAGAGGTAACAAATAATCCCCCTCACCTCAGAGCTAATCTATACTAATTATAAACTGCTCCAACACTGGGCAACCACAAGGCCCAATTACAGCAAGGAAGATTAAGACTATTTAGCAACAATGAAAGTCATGGCCATAAAAAAACCAGGAGCATGAATCAAATCTTTGTGGTAGAGATAATAAATGAAAAGGATGGAACACGGCAAAAAATAGATTTTTGAAGTGGCACCTATCAGCCCTGACTTTAGACGCCTCAGTTAATTAATTACAGAGCAGGAACAATGATAGAGACCATGAACAATGACCCTCAGCTTTGTCTCTGGCCATCCCTTGGCAGGAATTCACTGAGCTTTCAATACATCCTGCAATTAAAGGCTCTGGTTTTCTCCTGAAGAATGAATTTCAGCAGGTAGGCTTTGGAGGAGTCAGATCCATAGCTAAAGTTCTTCAAACCGTACACAAGAACTATACAGAAATATAGATACAAGCACGTGCTATGGAATTTCATAGAGAAAAATGTAATTACAGGCTGTGGCGATAAGGAGGACACAGACAGAGAACCCTCCTTGGAGCTGCTTCTCTCTGACAGAAAAGCTGATAATGGCTCACTTTTCTCTCNCACTGCACTTGGACACAATGGCAAAAGTCCCGCTTCTCCCCTCTCCATTTTTCTCCCTCCCCACTAAAGGACAAGCAGCAGCTGAAGGATGGTGACTGTTCTTTCTCCACCAAAACCAGAATATTCAAGAATTCCAAGCAGCCAGCCAAGGCCAGGAGCGATTCCAATGATTCCAATGAGTGCCACGACTGATGTCCCCCAGTAAGGAACAGTAAGGGACATCATTCCCTGTAAAGCCAGTGTGAAGCCTCAGGAGCACTGACAGGGGACAGAGCCGCTCCCAGGAGCAGGGCAGCCTTTCCACCAAGCCCCTCAGTGCCATTCGAGGTTCACTGCTGGATTTCCCCTCCTGCACAGCTTGGCTGGGTGGTCACTGGCCACGGAGGGGCTGCTTTGGGAGCAGCTGGGTGATGCTCTGCTAACGCACTCCTAACGTGCACCTTGAACCCGGGCAATAAAACACACTCTGCCTTCCGAGAGGGGCTGTATCCATCTGAGGTTCACCTCCTGGAGGAAGCCACCTGCTTCTCCACTGCCAGCGAGGAGGAGGCTCGATCCCCCAGCTCAGCACTCCCGTGCAAACAAGGGTNCCTGCAGGCACGGGGGTTGTTGGTTATTTGGGGGTTTGCAATGGTTCATTGGGGATTTGCAGTGGTTATTTGGGGTCTGCAGGGGTTATTGGGGGTTTGCAGGGGTTATCTGGGGTTTGCAGGGGTGATTGGGGGTTTGCAGTGGTTATTTGGGGNCAGGACACCCACGCTAATTCCGGGGCTCAAACCTCCACCGAGCACCCCCAGCTCCAGGTTCCAGGGGCTGCTGGAGGCTGGGGAGAGGGGNATGTGGGGTTTGCAGTGATTCACTGACAGCTGTCCCCCTGGATCAAAGCCAGTGCCCAGCCCTGCTGGCCTGAGGGGACAGGGCAGGTCCTGCAGCAGCCTGGCAGTGCCACCACCCTGATTTATAANCAATGCCAGGGTTTAGTTACTTGCTGCAGCCTCCAGCTTGCGCTTGTGCGGGGGGTCCTCGAGCAGCCGCTTGATGTCCCCGCGGTGCCTCAGGTCCAGCGGCCGCTCCCACACTGACAGCTGCATGGTGGGGTTGAAGAAGAACACCCGGTCATCTCCAGTCCAGACTACACACCTGCTCCAAGCGATAAACCAGCCTTAGAGCCCGTCCAGAGACCAGGAATGCGCCCGCAGCGGGGGCACTGAGTGACACCCAGTGACACCCAGTGACACCCAGTGGCACCCAGTGACACCCAGTGACACCCAGTGACACCCCGGGGACCCCAGCCCAGCCCTGCCAGCCCTCCCCAGCACCCCGGTCAGGGAACTCTGTCCCCACCCACACACGGGCACAGGAAGGGCTGACACAGCCCCAAAAAGCAGCAGGTGAAATACTCTGTCAGGGAAGGGCAAAAGGACCGGGTGAGGTCACGGTGCTCCCACCAAGAGCAGCTCCAGGAGAACACATTCCAGGTTCCGTGGCTGAGAGCAGCCAGGGGCTGGAGCTGTGCCCGTGGGGCTGTGGGGCCCTTGCCTTGATGCCACAGGCTGGCACGTGGCCACGGGAGCCTCACCTGCTGTGCTGAGGGGGAAAGGTGCAACCACAGCCTCCCAGTTCCATCCCGTGGCATCCCCATGGCATCCCGTACCATTCCCATGGCTCCCAGCCAGCTCCCACCTCCTCTGACAGGTGCCCCCCACCCCAGCACCCTGCCCCAAATCTTTAGGATGGATTTAGGGCTCTGTTTGGGATTTGCCAAACGTGACCAAGCTCTGCAGCAGCAGCCACAGTCCCCGGGCTTGGCCAGGGAAATATGCACGGCAGCAGTTCAGTTCCTTGTCCTGACATTCATTTGGAATCAGCCAGAATAATATGAAAATAACTATTGCACCATCCTTAATAGACGTTCAAAAAGCTGGAGATGTACGTCCCTAAATTTATATGGAAATAAACAAACAGAATTTCCATCTCAGGCCGGCGCCTCCTGAATCCCAATGAGAGCTAAACCCACTCTGACCGAGACACACACACACTGCTGGGAGGAAAATGTTGCTCCCTGAAGCGAAAATACCTGGAAGGAACAAACCTTATAATTACAAGCTCTGATGCCTAATTGTTATTAAAAGCAGGGAGTGAAGCCAGGTTGAAAAGGGTCTGGTCCAGGTAAAGGACTGGAAATAGGAGAAGCGCTCCCTCACTGCAGGGTGCTGCCATACAATAACCCAACACACCCCGTGTGGGACAGGTGAGATCCCATAAAATCGGCTGTACAAACCCGTGGAAGTTTTGGCATCCTGGATTCAGTGATGTGCACATGATAAATATCTTTAATAACCTTTCTAACATATTATCTATAACTATATATAATATGTAATACACATACTATACATACTTCATGAATACTTTGTGTTCTTTTCATGCACAATGGTTTGGATCACAAACCACTGGACCTCTCACAAGGGAGGCTCTTTCTCTGAACTGGAATGATTTGGATGAGTTATGGGGCTGTGGGAAGCTCTGTTCTCCCAGAAACCCCAACCCAGCAGGCCCAAGCCCCTCCTGGAGAACACCACGGGGATGGACAGGAACAGTCCCAAACCTAGGCTCCAGAAATACCACAGCTGTTCCAGAAGGAAAGGGAAAATCCAGGCACTGAGGTGAAGAGACAGACTTGGCTGTCGGGGTTAGATGGGATATTGGGCAGGAATTGCTCCTGGCAGGGTGGGCAGCCCCTGGCACAGGGTGCCCAGAGCAGCTGTGGCTGCCCCTGGATCCCTGGCAGTGCCCAAGGCCAGGCTGGACACTGGGGCTTGGAGCAAAGATCCCATAGATGTCAGCCCCTAGGTATAAACTAATTATTATAGGGGTAAAGGAGATAAAAATCCTTCCATCAATCACTCAGGCTAGAAAGTGCAGGAGAGTTTATCTATTTCAAAATACCACAAAAGCTTGGCCCAGCTCACGCTGTCAGCTGGCTGGTAATGTGCTCAGGGAAGCTGGCCCATGAGCCACAGCCTGTGTCAGACACACCCTGCAGCCAACACCAGCTCTGCAGGGCAGGCAGGGTCACCCGCTGCCACCGAAAGCACTGGGAGAGACAGGAGCTGGCCCTAAACAGCAACACCATTTCTTACAAACCCTGTTTTTCCTCTCTGCTCCATCCCAGCACCACCCGAGCTGGGACCCAGCGAGGCAGAGCCCACCCTGCAGACCCCAGGGACCCCCCTGGTGCTTGTGGCTCCCTGCCACTTCCCCTCTCAGGCCACGGTTCATGAGAAAAACTCTGCCAGAAGCTGCACCAGGAACCCAGCGATGCTGCTTATCACCCCTGGAAAAACACACATCTTCCCCATGTCCCAGCCCAGGAAGGAACCTGGGGAAGGGGGTGGCACTGGGGAAGGGGTGGCAGCTCCTCACCATGGGGATCCTGGCACTGGGGTGGATGCCACGGGCTTGTTCCCGCTGGAAGTGCTGTCAGCCTCACCCACGAGCTTGAAGGAGTGATCCTGCAGAGACACACAGGGGGATCAGTTAACAAATGGAGCTGGTGCACAGAACGGCTCCTGGTGTGCAGATCTCCCCTCAGCCTGGAGGGGGTCACCTGATGGCCAGAATTCCAGGAGATGCTTTATGGACAGCTGCCTCAGGGCTGGGAGCAGCCTGGGCCAGTGGGAGGTGTCCCTGCCCATGGCTGGGGTGCCACTGGAGAGGCTTTAAGGTCCCTTCCAACCCAAACCATCTGGGATTCCATGGGGAGCAAACGAGCCCTGAGTGTCCCTCCCTGATCCTCTGACAGTGCCAGAGCTCCTGCACAGCTCCAAGATAAATTAAATCCATGGCTCTTTAAAATCCGCTGCTGGGAAGGATCCCGAGTGTCCAGCACAGCTCCAGCCAGGCTGGTCCTGAGCCTGACCCGGATCTGTGCAGCTCAGAGGTTCCAAGAGGCTCTGGAAGAAGCTCCAGCACAGACCTTGTCACTGTCACTGCCCGTGGGGACACTCTTCCTCTCCGTGTGCAGAATCAGCGTCGGGGGGCAGGAGGCTCTGCTCGACTCCTTGCCACGATCTGTGAGGGGAAAGGAGCTCTTTTAATGTGAAATAAATAAACCCCCATCAAACTAAAACCGGTGCAGAAAACCCAAACTGCTGCCTGCAGCTCTGAGCCTCCTCCTGCCACCTCTTCCTCCTGTATTCACACACCCTCCTTGTGCCCAGGCTGCAGCTCCTCTCCAAACACCACATTTTAATGGAACACATTCCCCGACCTCAGGGAGAGGCTTTTACTGCACTGACTCTGGTGTCCTGCCTTCCCTGAGCCCCCATGGGACATCCTTAGGGTCATGTCCTCAGGGACACGGGTGGGCAGGGGTGGCTGGGCAGGGCTGGGTTCGTGGTTGGATTCTGGGATCTCAGAGGGTTTTCCCAACCTAAAGCATTCCCCGACTCTCTGATCCCCTTCCCCCTGGGACCACGACCCCCATCACCCTGTCTCTCCCAGCCTGCAGACCCTGCTGTGCTCTGGGTAAGCTCTGTGGGAATCCCCAAGGAGTGCTGGATTGATTTCCTCTGGAAGCAGGGAAAGAACATTTCCCTCTCCTTTACAGATGGCTGTCTCCATCCTGAAATCCTAAACCTTGAAATGGCTGCTGCCTACGAAAGGTGTGTGTCGGTAACAGAGAGGCCTCGAGGGACACCAGCGAAAGGCAAGAAGGCAGCAGGTGTGAGACAGAGACCCAACCACCCCAAAAAAGGAGTTTGCACAGGAAGGCGTTAAGAAATATGGCATTTTCTTAATTTGGGGGATTTTCGTCTGCTTGTCCCCTTCAAACACATATTTGGGGTCTGAGCCGGGGGTCCTGGCCCGTCCCTCCTGCAGCAGGGAGGACAAGCAGTGTGACTCCTCTGTACAGTCCCCACTCCTGGGGGGTGTCCCCAGCCCTCCCACCTGTCCCTGCGTGCCCCTGGATCCCTGGCAGTGTCCCAGGCCAGGCTGGACACTGGGGCTGGGAGCAGCCTGGGACAGTGGAAGGTGTCCCTGCTCAGGGCAGGGGGGGAATGGGATCAGCTTCCGTCCCAAACCAGGCTGGGTTCTGTGGTTCTGTGTGGCAGATTCACCTCAGAATGCTACTCCGATAATTTTAAACTTACTCCGGGTACAGAACAGGCCCCCATTTGACTCTGCTTCACTCTGAATATCTCTGAATAATAAAATATTAAATCCATGGCATTTTGCTCAGAGGACGACTTTACTCCCTTTTTATGGGGAGCAAAAAAGAAGATTTACAAAGCAGAGCCATTAATTTCCACATTAAAGGAGCCAGGAGCAGGGAGCCGCTGATACACATCAAAAGGGGCTCTAAATTCATCTTCCTTCCCCGGATGTCTGGTAATTGGGGATCAAAGCTTTCCCGGGCACTTTGTTCCTCTGGACACAGGAGGTCACAGCCGGTGTCAGTGCCCACCTCAGCCTCCTCCTGCCTGGCCCCTGGGAAGGGAAGGACATCCCTCAGCAAGGCCTGGCACCGAGGGGTGGCACAGGGCCACTGCCAGGGAGCAGCAGGGAGCACCTGCAGAGGCCACAGCAGTGCCCAGAGCTGATGGTGGTCACCACTTTTATGGTCACCACTGGCTGCTGGTTTGAGAAGCAGCCAAGGTATTTCATCATGGACAGGCACAGGCGCGTGGGCCTGAGGGACAGGAAAACAGTCCCTGGCTTTGGAAGCATTAATACAAATCCTGGAATGGTTTGGGCTGGAAGGGACATTAAAGTCCTCCCATTCCACCCCTGCCATGGACAGGGACACAGGGACACCTTCCACTGTCCCAGGCTGCTCCCAGCCCCAGTGTCCAGCCTGGCCTTGGGCACTGCCAGGGATCCAGGGGAGCACAGCTGCTCTGGGCACCCTGTGCCAGGGCCTGCCCACCCTCCCAGCCAGGAACACACAGATGTCACCTGGCAGAGTTCGACCGAAATGGGAGGAGACCCCAAACCACACTGCAGGAGCTTTGGTTTGTGCACAGGAAGGTCCAACACGGGGTAATTGCCTCGGTCATTAATCAGTGAGGGCGAGGTTGGGGCTCAGAGCAGGGACGAGCTGGTGTGGGCATGCAGGGTTATACTGGTGTGGGCATTGGGGACATGCTGGTGTGGGCATTGGGGACATGCTGGTGTGGGCGCAGCCACTCTGCTCCTGAACCTCCCACAGCTCCTGAGGGACACAAACTCCCTGGGCTGCAACAGCCAGGCAGGCTCTGTTCTCCTCCTCTGAACACTGCCTCTCCCTTTCCCTCCTGGGAACGCTCCCTCTCCCTTTCCCTCCT
>VZTG01004169.1:78124-90606 GCA_013397845.1 Melanocharis versteri
TGTAAAAATAGGTAGAGGCCAAACCTCCATTAATCTCAAAAAAGTTTAACATTTTGACTCTAAATGCTCCTGAGAACTGGATTTATCAAGTGCACCCATGCCACACTGTGGGGTTTATCCTCCCCCAGGATCTCCTCAGGTCAGTTCTGTCTCTCCCAACAACCTCATTGCTCTGAGACCAGCCTAAAACCTTCCCTGGCTGATCCCCAGCTGCTCCTCTGCTGGCTCTTACTCAATCCAAGTGTGGGATCTCAGTTCTGGCCCCATCAGCCAGGTCCGTGCCCCAGTCCAGGCACTGGGATCCCACCCTGCCCCTCACCACCGCTCAGGGACACACTCGCACTGCAGCTCCAGCCTTCCCATGCTGGTTCCCCCTTTAGCTGCTGTTTGTTTGCTGCTCTGATCACTCCTGCTGTGCCCTCCGAGCGCTCCTTTCCCCTCAGAACAAATCTCCCTGAGCTGAGCTTTTCTCCTTCCTGCAACAATCCCTCCCCACCCTCCCCGTTACTGTTCAGGGGATTTGTAACGGGAGCAGGAGAACGAGACAGACAAATTCCCTGCTGGTGTGGAGTTCAAGGCCTAACTCATTTCATGGCTGGATTTTCCAGGCACACAGCCAGCACTGCCCGGGAGGGCACTGGAAATCATGGAAGCACAGCCCGGGTTGGGTTGGGAGGGACCTGAAAGCCCACCCAGTCACACCCCTTCCACTGTCCCAGGGTGCTCCAAGCCCCTCCAAGCCCTGGACCCTCCCAGGGCTGGGGCAGCTCCACTTCTCTGGAAAACAGAGTGGAACCCCTCGGGTGGAGGGTCAGATAGGTCAGGTCTGAACTGAGCCCTAGGAATTCCTGACAGACACCTCTTTTTCCCACAGAACAGTGCTGGGCAGGTGGCCTCAGGGCCCTCAAAGGTGACGAGAGTGGCAGCCCCTCCTCGGTTCAGTGGCCTCAGGTGAGGCACAGGAAGCACCCGGCCAACGCCAGCACAGCAAACCCATCAACCTGGGGATTCCTCGGAGCGCCCAGCCCTGCAGGACGGGGAGCACGGCCTGGCTGGAAGGACACGGATTCCAGCCACGGAACCAGCACATGGAGGTGGAGACAGCACCCACCTGCTCGAGCCTGATCCATCAGGTTGGTGGCCATGAGGGTGACGGCGGGCGCGGACACGGCGGTGACACGGGTGACCTGTGCTGGCACCAGGGGGCCCACGGCAGCGTCCAGCCTGCAGGCAGAACCTGCGAGCAAACCAGAACGGAGGAGTGGAATTTTTGCCTCGTAAATAAAAATTCCCTTTAAAACCCTCAGCTTTTTTCCCCGGCTCCTGGCACTCGAGGCCGTGGTCCGTGGTGAACACGGTGCTGCGCTGGCAGCTGCACTCGGGGATCTCAGGGAGCTTTTCCAGCCTCAGTGATTCAGTGAATTCATCTGCTGAACGCATCTCCCTGCCCCCACGGCAGGGTTAAAACGAGGTTTGTGTTCAGCTCAACTCCTGGCCACGATGCCCACAGATTCTCAGCCAATAAACAGTGCCAGAAATTTCAAATTAATGAAAATGTGGCCCTTAAAGTAAGAATCTGCCAGGATAGATCAATGCCCCCCCAGCAGGTCACAGCAAGATCAGTGTTCTCATTTCAAATAACACTCCTCTGGTTTCCACTGTTATTTATCACAACTTCTTCATGTCCCACTCTATCCACAGGAAATTATTTTGCCAATAATTGAAAAGTGCAGCTTTATCCAGAAATTCAGAGTCTGCTTGGACAAGGCCCAAACCAGAAACTCCCTGATGTGCTCATGTCCATTATTCATGACCAATCAGTAACCCAGGGTTGCTGCTAGAACCAGGCCAGTTACACCAGACTCCTCAGTCCTACAGAATCCCTGGCTGCTGCCAAATCTGAGGTCAAACCTGGCGTGTTCATTTCCACAGGTTTTTCAGAAGCTGAGCCACCCAAGCCCATCTCCTGCCGGGGTAAATCCAGCTGTCCCAGCAGCAGTGTCCATGTCCCCTTCACAAGCCACCACTGCCAAACTGTACAGACACATCCCTGATTTAAGGCAGACTGGGAATTACACAATTCCCAACGCAATCCAAGCTGCAGGATTTCCTGCCCCTTCCTTTCATGGCCTGTCAAACAGTTCCCATGCCAGCTTCTCCACATTCTGGAATAACGTGGATCATTTCTGAAACCTTCAGTCTGTTATAAAAACTCACTCACACACTCTGAACCCCTTCACGGATCTCTGTCCCTACAATTCCAGGTGCCACAGCACAATATTCCAACAGAGCCATGGAATCCCAGACTGGTTTGGGCTGCAAGGGGCCTCAAAGCCCATCCAGTGCCCCCCCTGCCATGGCAGGGACACCTTCCACTGTCCCAGGCTGCTCCAAGCCCCGTCCTTGGGTTCTATGAATTCTCTACACCCAAAACTGGCATAATTTCCATAACTTGCATAATTATCCCCTGCAATTCCACCCAGCACTCGAGACGAGCTCTGCTCATTCCCCACCTCGGCTTCTGCCGCCGCTCAAACGTGACTTGCCATTATATAATTTCAGCTGCTTCTTTATGTTGATTTATTATCCAATCCAGGAACAATATCAGTGCATCTTCTGATGTGATGGAAGCAATTATCCCACGGCTTCCATCCGCACTGGAGTCAAGTATATATAAATATATATTTATATACACATATATATGCATTTCATACATGCAGATCGAGTTCAACTGCTTATTTTAATTATAACTGCTGCTCACCAAATAAGCTGGAATGATTTAAGGCAATCTTAACCTTTAAGGAATAAATATTTATGCTTTGGAGCTCTTTGTGCTTATGAAGAGCAGTCTTTGCAATGGATGGCTTTGGAATACAAATAAAGCCTGGATGGAGTTGAATGTCACAATGCAATATCAGCCTCTGGTCTGAACTGAACATAACCTGGGCTGGAATTACACCTGAACGTGAACCCACACTCCGAGTGCTTTACGATTAAATTTCGGCCAGTTTTACTCTAAACAATCCTGAGGAGGGGAGGGAGGAGGGAAGTGTTCTTCCCTGTGAAGTTTTGGGTGATTGCAGAGCTGGGGAGGCCTGGGTGCCTTTGGAGAACATCTGCCCGTTCCTGAGATTATTTCAGTCATTTCCCAGCATTTCCCACACACAGAGCCACCCACACTCCCATTAACTGCAGCAGGGACAGAGGAGACAAAGGCAGAAGGGGAAGGGCAAGAAATCTGAGGATCCTCTCGCAGATGATCCACTGCCCTGATTTGTGTCTGATGATGGAATGCAGAGGGGAGATCTGGGCTGCTGGAGGCTCCAAGGCTGGGCTGGGACCCCCAGCCCCTCTGCCCGGGGCTCTGGGGCTCCACAGCCCCACCTCCTCTGTCCCTCTGGCAGCAAAATCCTCCACAGGGCCGGGGGCTCAGCCGAGGGGCTGCCTGGAGCCCCAGGGAATGTCCCCTCCCTGCAGGGAAAGGGCAGCTCGGGACCCCGCTCCGGCCGGGCTGGGCTGGGCACGGGGGAATGGGGGAATGGACACACCCGGCCCCCAGGGGCTGAACGGGAACTTCTGCACAGCTCTTTCAGCACCTTAAAGAAGAAAATGGGAAATTCCCCATCCTGTAAATGACTGGATGTACCTCAGCTCCAGCAGGAATCAGGAGCCACATTCCGTAAATTAACCTGGATAGCAGAGTTTTCCCAGAACAGAAAACCAACACCTCCACCTTTGCTAGCAGGAATCACTGCACAGGCAGAACAGCGGGATGCTGGTCCTGGACAGCACCACAGCCGGTTCCAGCCACGGGGAGCTCCCGCAGTTAAACTCCAGTTTGTGCCTTTCCCAACTAAGCCAAGGCACTTCCATCCTTGTATTATAAAGCTCGGCTCAGCAAGGGCTTAAGCGCAGCTTTTCTCAGTGTGATTCATGAAGGGATGGGCTTTCAAGTCCCCCCCCAGCCCAGACCACTCTGGGATCCTGTGACTCCATTTTAACACCAAATTACAAAACTGGGATAAAGAAAAGCATTCCCCTGCAGAGGAATCTCCCCCAAACGCCTGGAAGGCGCTGGAAGGAACAGAACATCGCGGGGAGGAGCGGAGCCAGGCGCGGATCCGAGCCTCGGCAGCGGGCAGTGAGCGCGGCTGGGCTGCAGGGCAGGCACTCAGCGGCCCCGGCCCGGAGCTGGGGGATGCTGCCCTGCCCCGCCCCGCCCTGCCCCGCCCTGCCTTGCCCTGCCCCNAGGGACAGGGGTGAGCAGGGCCAGCAGAAGGTGACAGGACAGGGGTGAGCAGGGAAAGGTGACAGGGACAGGGGTGAGCAGAGACTGGGAAAGGTGACAGGACAGGGGTGAGCAGGGCCAGGAGAAGGTGACAGGGACAGGGGTGAGCAGGGCCAGCAGAAGGTGACAGGGACAGGGGTGAGCAGGGCCAGGAGAAGGAAGGAGGGGAGGCTGCTCCGTGCCCAACACAGATTTATCCCCCAGTCACTCCGGTGTCTGCCCTGTTTTCCAGCCACTGCTGGCACTCAGTTCAAGGCATTAAAATGTCTGAGATTTGGTCCTGGGCACTTCCCCCAGCCCCACGGGATGTGAGGAATGCCTGTAATTCCCAGCTCTGCGTGGGGAGCTCCAGGAGCCAGCGCCGGGAGTGAAAATCCCCTGCCCGGTGCTGCAGGGAAACCACAGCTTCTCATAAAAACCACTGCCAGCATTTCCCACTTAACTCATTCCTGCTGCCTCTCCACGGCTCCCGCGGGACTCAGACTTGAACTGAGAGGAAAAACCGGGGGTAGAGTTCAGAGCTGTTGCCAGAGAAGATAATAACCTTAAGCACTGTGTGATGAGGGTGAGGCAGGTCGGGCAGCAGCAGCAGCACAAAGCTCCTGCCGAGGTAAGCCAAGCCCAGCAGAGAAACCCAGCTTTGTGCTGGTGAGGGACGCTCCAGGCAGAGGAGACCGCGGTGCAGGATGGTGTGGGGAGAGGGAATCAGAATAAATCCAGATCTCATCCAATCCCGTCACTATTGGAACACCACTTTGGAGGAATTTGCCCGTCCCCAGCCCCAAGGACGCTCAGCCAGGTGGGTGACACCAGCACCAGGTGGGTGACACTGGCTCCAGGTGGGTGACACCGGCGCCAGGTGGGTGACACCAGCTGCAGGTGGGTGACACCGGCGCCAGGTGGGTGACACCAGCTCCAGGTGGGTGACACCGGCTCCAGGTGGGTGACACCAGCTCCAGGTGGGTGACACCAGCTCCAGGTGGGTGACACCAGCTCCAGGTGGGTGACACCAGCTCCAGGTGGGATCAGGGAGTCACAGAGTCACTACGGTTGGAAAAGACCTTTCAGATCACCGAGTCCAACCAGCACCACCACCATGGTCACCAGTAAACCACGTCCCCAAGTGCCACAGCCACCGATGGAATCCCTCCAGGGACGGTGATTCCACCATTCCCTGTTCCAGTGCTTTACAACCCCTCTCATGAAAAATTTCCTTTCCTAATTTCTGATCTAACCCCCCTGCTGTGGCTGCCCTGCCCCTCGTGAGGAGCCCCTGACGCTCATCCTGGTGCAACCAAACTGTTCCCAGGCACAGGGAGGAGTTTGTGACGCCCTGGGACACAAACAGGCAGTTTGCTGGGAAAGAGCAGTGGAATCAGTAATTGCAGGCGCCGTGTCTAACAGCCAGGCCCAGAAGTGCACCCGGCCATTTTTAGCATTGCTGCTATCATTCCCTGGCCCCAGAAGGTGCTGGAGATCAGGGCCCAGGGACTTGCTTCATCTAGAAGCACAGCCCATCCTGATGAGATAATTTGGGGCAGTCCTGCCTATCTGCAAAACAGACAAGAGAAATCTCTCTGCTGGAAAAAAAGGAAGAATTGTAATAAAAAAAAATCGACTTTTTACTAAGCAGGCAGCCTCCTTCAGCTACAGTCAGCCCCTCAGCTCTGCTCCCCCTTCCCCTCAAGGACACAGCACGCTCCTCCTCGAGGCAATTCCTGTTGGGTAAACACAAGGCTGCCCAGGAGCCACCTCTGAGAAATTTTCCTTCCTTCCTCTGTTCCTTCGTAAGGCCCAGACACGTTCATTAAAAATATTCAGCACTTTCTGAATCTGATTATGCCCTTCCCTGTGCCTCAGACCTCAAACGTGTGGTGTTTCCTGAGCAGCAGCTGCCCTTGGCTGCCTGCAGAGGGGCTGCTGGGGAGAACATCCAGCACAGCTGGCACAGCTGGCACAGCTGCTGCAGGGCTCAGCACGGCTGCCCTGCCCTCACTGCCGCCCCAAATCCTGCCCCAGGGTGAGCTGGAGCTCAGCTGGTGCTCCCTGGCTGACAGACAGCCCCCAGCCCCCCAGAGCTTTGGGATGTTCAGTGACCTCACAGCCCAAACCCACCCAGACCGGGCAGGGAAAGGCAATCCCTGCCATCCAGAGCCACGGGGATCCAGCCCAGGCTCCCAGGGCAGCAGGGATGGATGTGCACAGCTCTGTCCCACCCAGACCCGCCAGCAGCCCCTCGGTCCCAGCTGGGAGCTGGAAACTGAGCACGTAGAACAACGAGGGGCAGACAGGGTTGGGTTGGGTTGTTTGGAGAGAAGGACACACCAGGCACACACAGCATTTACACCGCAGAATCCCAAACCCCAGACTGGGGTGGGTTGGAGGGACCTTAAACCCCATCCAGAGCCACGGGCAGGGACCCCTTCCACTATCCCAGGCTGCTCCCACCTGGCCTGGAACACTTCCAGGGATGGGGAGTCCCTCCACAGCCCACGGGCCACTTCTGTCAGCGTGGAAGAAAAAGGAGGAGAAATTTATAAACCAAATTTTTTTAGCCTCCTACCCAAAGAGAAACAACCCTCGACATGCTGGCAGCATCGCTGGTTTGGGCAGAATTACCCCAACTGCTTTGCACTTCTTCCTTCTTCCACGTTTCCTGCGGTTGATTTTTGTTTGGGTTTTCCCATTTTTAAATCGAAAACAGGATATGGAAATTTCTACTGAAGAGCTCCTTTTCTGCTGCACTGGAAAGTAACAAAAATAATTCATTCATGACCTGGGGTGGAGCACAGGAGAATGACAATGAGCTGGGAGGTGAGGGGTGACAGCAGCACGGGTGTTTGTCCCTGGAGCTCTCAGCAGGGATGGCACAGCCTGGCACTGGCACAGGGGGCTCGAGGCCATCACAGGGACTGGCAGAGGCATGAGCTGCCTCTGGATTTTGGCACAGAAATGCTTTGGTTTTTTAGTTTAAAGTTGATGGAGTTGAAGCCAAGCCACCCCACTGGATTCCATCAAAGGAATAAATGGCCCTGGAAGGGGGTCAGAAAATTAGGGGAGGGTCTTCTGCCTTTGGTGAAATGAAAAATAAAAGCATGAGACACAGAACTCCAGCTGGAGAGAGATACAGTCACAGATAAATCAGTGTACAGCAGGACACAAATGTGGAGATATCACCAGTCTGTTCCATGGAATAATCCCCACCCTGGCAGGGTCCAAGGCCAGGCTGGTGGCATTGGAGCACCCTGGGACAGGGGGAGGTGTCCCTGCCCACGGCATTGCAGGGGATCTGAGGTCATGCCAACCCAACCCACTCCATGATTCTCCATCTCCAGCAAATCCCAAATCCTGCTGGCTCCCAGCCCGATCCCGCGCCCTCCCCAGCACGAGCAGAGCTGCGCTTTTGTTTCTGCAGGATAATTTGGAGCTTTCATTTCAATATGCATTGCCATAACCACTTCAGGAACTGGTGAATGCTGGAGTAAATTGCTTATTGGAGCGGGAAGGGAAGACGGGAGATAGGAAGTCAGCAAGAATTCCTGAAAATCTGCAGAGTCAGGGCTAAGTGACAACGAGCACCTTCTGCAATGAGCTGTGCTGGGGGAAAATTTCCCTCTCCACTTTCCCTTCTTTTAACAACCTGGTTTTTTGCAATTTCCACCAAATGAGCAGCGAAACGAGGAGAGGCACAGCGGCTTCAAAAGCAAAGTGAAATCAAAACAATTCAACCCCCCCTAAAAGCTGAAGTGTCACATTGAGCCATTTTTACAGCTCCTGCACTACTGATGCTTGAAATATCACCTGTTAAAATCAGCCAGGGAGTCTCTCCCTGCCCTGAGGGAAGGGGACAATGCAGGGGGTGGGACAGAATGACCTTTGAAGGTCCCCTCAAAAACAAATTATTCAGTGATTCCATGACAGTGACAGCACCAGCAGAGCCCCACACCCCAAACCTGCTGGGTTCAGGGGGCACGAAATATCCCCAAAACCCTTGTGAGGTGTCCTGCTCCTCTGCCACCAGACAGGGGTACACGGGAAGCCACAGCTGATTGCTCCTCAAAGCCCTGCTGCTGCTTTTGGGAAAGCTGGGGAGTCTCGAAAAATTCCTCATGGGAATTATTTTAGACGTGGTTTAGCATCCTCATTTCTTCTCTTTTGGGGGGAATGGTCGTTCAAGCCCCGGTGCCCATCCCAACAAAGCCCTCGCCCAGCCCCGACCTCCTCTGACCCTGCCTTACAATCCCAGGCAGGAATTCCCCCCTTTGTGCCCAATCCCAACATTGGCTTTGATTGGAGGAAAAAGTTCCAACTGAAACAAGAACTCTGTGACCAGCAAAAGCGACCAGAAAGCATCTCCCAACTTTTAATGAGATTTCTGATGGCACGAGCTGTAAGAGCAGGACTCACCATGACGGAATTGAACCCGACACATTTAATAACAGAAATAGCAGGATTATTAAACACCATTCAGGCCTTGCTTAGAAAAGCAGATGATGCAAATCCTCTGAGGCTCAGCTCAGTCCCTGGGTGACTGCTGAGCTGCCTGGGCCCTGCTGCCCCTGCTCCAGACCCTGCCTGGGCTCAGCTCCCACAGCCTCAGGCTGGAAATACAACTCCTGCTGGAAGCTTTCTCTCACTCTTTTATTTTGAAAGATAAACACTCAAGGAGCGTTTGGACGATGCTCTCAGGCATGGGGAGGATTTTTGGGGTGTCTGTGCCAGGCCAGGAGCTTGGCTCAACCCCTGTGGGTCCCTTCCAGCTCAGGATGTTCTGGGATTCTGTGATCCCAGAGTAAAACTCACTTTCACTCACTGATTTTTAACTGCATCGATGCCAAGCTGATCTGTGAGACCCTTCCTACACCGGGTGCCCAGGGAGAAGCAGAGCCCCCAGGGATGGCTTCTCCTTGAGCTTGCTTTGTGCAGAGAGGGACTGGGAAGCAGCAGGCACCAGAATTTATACTGGGAAGCACTGACAAACCCTTCCTTCAGGCACACTTCTGGGATTACCAGGAATTATGACAAGTTTCTCTGAGTTCCTGAGCTGTTCTGGCAGGGTGGGAATGGCACTCCTTCAGTGGGACCCTGTCCCACACTTCCCAGGATAAACCAGTTATCACCATTTATCATCACAGCCCCTGCCTCAGATCTGCTGCTCCTCTGGCATCAACACCTCTCTGGTGGATATTCTCCCGATTTCCAAAATTCTGCACTGAGAATGGGGTATCAAGCTGACTTTACTCATTAAAAAGAAATCCTGGCAGAACTGTGCCCAAAAATGAGGCAAATCTCTCCAGCTGAGAGATCCCACTCCCAGCTGACAATGACAGTGACATTTTACACACGGTGCATTGTTACTGAAACAAAACATACTGAAACCAAAAATACTGAAACCTTCCCCAGCTGGCCTGGGCTGGAGAGGGCAAAGGCATGAGAAAAGACAGAAAGGAAGAGTGAAAAGGATGAGAAGTCTCCAGCAGAGAGAAACCCTCCTCAGCAGGACAGAGCCCATCATGTCCCCAGGGTGCCACCAGGCAGTGGGAAGAGCCCGGACATCTCCTGGATCTGCAGGCTGGGAACACACCGAGTCAGACCAAGGTCAATCCCAGAGTTATCCCCACAAACGGGACGAGATCACCACCAGGTAATAATTAATGAAACAATTAATTAATTCCCTGGGAGCCCTGCAGAGGAAAGGTTCAGCAGAGCAGCGAGTCCCCCAAGGCAAAGGTCAGTGAGCTCTGTCCTTCCCAAAGCCTCTGCAGGCTCCCAGAGCCCAGCGGGGCTGAGCCTCCGGAAAGCAAACTCTGAGGGAGCTCAGGGAAAATAAACCAAATCCTGCTGTTCCCCACCCTTTGCCTGCACAAACGGAGCGCTCCTGCCAGGCCTGGAAACACGGCAGCTGGCTCTGGGATTCTGCACGGGCAGGGAGAGCCTTCCCTCACCCAGGGGAGTGATCCAGGCTGCCCAGAGCGTGGATTGCAGAGCCCGTGGAACCCCAGCACCCAGGGGAGTGATCCAGGCTGCCCAGAGCGTGGATTGCAGAGCCCGTGGAACCCCAGCACCCAGGGGAGTGATCCAGGCTGCCCAGAGCGTGGATTGCAGAGCCTGTGGGACCCCATCACCCAGGGGAGTGATCCAGGCTGCCCAGAGCGTGGATTGCAGAGCCCGTGGAACCCCAGCACCCTCTGCATTTACCACCCCCATGAGCACCGAAGCCGAGCTCTTGTGCCCACTGAGGGAAAAAACTCAGGATTGTTCACTCTGCTGCCTAAAATCTCTGATCTTCTTTGTTTTAAATGCTAGGGATCATGGAATGTCCTGAGCTGGGACCCACAGGGGTCATGGATCCAACCCCTGGCCCTGCACAGACACCCCAAAATCCCACCCTGGGCATCCCTGGCAGCGCTGTCCCAACACTCCTGGAGCTCTGGCAGCCTCGGGGCCGGGACCATTCCCTGGGGAGCCTGGGCAGTGCCCAGCACCCTCTGGGGAAGAACCTTGCCCTAAAATCCATCCAAACCCCCTGGCCCAGCTCCAGCCATTCCCTGGGTCCTGTCCCAGAGAGCAGAGCAATGTAAGTCATTATTATTGTTGGCATTAAAGCCTCAGCAATCTGATTTTTTCTGAGATCTCCTTTGCAGGATCCCTCCCTCCCAGTTCCCGTTATCCCAGGCACAGCTGTGGCATTTCCCTCTGCAGTGAACCCCAAACAGGACACAGCCCACGGCTCAGAGCCGTGGCTGGAGCATCTTTCCAGCCGTGGTTCCCAAGTGTAAAACTCCACCGAGCTCTCCCCAGGCCCCGCTGGCTCCTGCTGCATTACAGATCTTAATGAAGTCTCCAAACTGGGGGGAAAAACGTCTGTATTGGATTTTTGGGCAGTTCCTGAGAGCAGCAGCTCCTGACCCCCGTGACCTCCCCGCACACGGGGACCTCCTGAGCAGGGAAGGTGACAGCCAGCAATGGATGAAAGTCTCCTCTTGAATTATTCATGGGGCCATCACAGGAAATTGGAAAATAAGGCTGGAGGTGCCCAAAGCCTCAGCCGGGATTTGTGCTGAGTGTGGCCCAGGCTGTAACTGAGAGGTTTGCCAAGCCCAGGGAGGGGGAGCTGGGACCACCCTGCACCCGAGGGGGCCAGGGAGCCTCTGCCCACAGCAGCAGAAAAGGGGATGAGGATGAGGATGGTGATGGTGATGCTCACCCCACACCCTTCATCGCCCACAGCCCTTCTCACTGCTCCACCCAGTCCCATTTCCCAGGCTTTTACGGTTCTTTTCCAGCCTCATGCAAACTCCAGAGCAAATTTTCATCTCCTCACTGGACGGGACACAATTCTGAGAGAATAAACTGAATTATGCAGCATCAAGCCCTCAGAACCTCCCCTCACTCCCCGTCGTAGCAGAGTAATTATTCCTGCATGAACCAATCCTTTGTGTTTCGGAGCGAAATCTTCAAACACCATTTCTGGGAGGATTTGAGTCAGAAATCAGGTTTGGGATTTTGAACCCAGCCAGCTAGAAACCAGGAATGTGACTCTCGTGCTCGATTTTTGTGGTGGTTTCTGAGTCAAGGTTTAAGGTCCCAGGCTCTTGACATCGCTGAGGGGACTCGGCGTGGAACAGGGGCTGGCAGGAGGGATTTTCTGGGAATGACAGAATCCCAGCCTGGTTTGGGTTGGAAGCACCTTAAACCCATCCCAATCCACCCCTGCCATGGCGGGAACACCTTCCACTGTCCCAGGGGCTCCCAGCCCCATCCAGCCTGGCCTTGGGCACTGCCAGGGATCCAGGGGCAGCCACCAACACCCCCAAGTCCTGCTCCTTCTCCCCCTTCCACCCCCACCACGTCCTGCATGTGCCAGCAGCGCTGCCACTGCAATAAAATCCATGAAATCCCATTCAGTACTCTGGGGAACATCTACGGCACACTTAAAATTGGGAAATGTAATTAATTTCCCTTATTTATATTCTGGCCAAGAAGGAAGATTCATTTTTACCTCGCTGCATTTCTTTACACTTTAGTGGGGCCTGACTGAGGAACAGGGGGAGTCACCCAGGAAACTCCCACAGCCTGCAGAGCAAAACTGGGTGCAACCACCAGGAAAATCCCCGTGGCTTTGGTTCCCACCATCCCAGGGGCTGAACAGGAATAGCTGTTTGACTGGATTAATAATAGTAATAATAATAAT
>VZTG01004169.1:91250-108330 GCA_013397845.1 Melanocharis versteri
TAATAATAATAATAATAATAATAATAATAATAATAATAAATAGTAAACAACAAACCCTGAGCTCTCAGCCTTGCAGCCCCCCCCATCTCATGCCACGGTGCCGTGGAATTTCTATTCCTTCATAATAAGCTCCCAACCAGGTATTTCTATATTAATTTTAGTTTCCGAGATGAAGCGTAGCAGTATTTTTGAATGATTCAAAGGGTGTTTTGTGGCACGGGGATTGCTCAGCGCTCAATCCCCATGAGACAAAATGTTTGGAGAAAAATGAACCCTCAGCCTTCCAGGGTCCCCTTCTATTCCAGGGAATGCTGAGAGTTACACCAGGAGGCAAAAGACCCTGCAGATGCAAATCCTAAAAGTGGAGATTAATCCACTGAGATTGTGGAATTTCCTCCTCCATCAGGTTTAGTTTTGCACTGAGTTTACCCCACATCCAGCCCTGATTCAGGACTGAAAATTCAGGCCAAACATTGGGAACACATTGCTTGGAATCCACTTTGTGGCTCTATTTTACAGCATCAAAACAAGTCCCCAAATAGCTGAAAAATAAAGTTTGCTGAACACATGAAAAATAGTTTTTAAAAAATGCTTTTTTTCTCACTAATAACAAGCAAGAGAAATGCACACAAAGCAACGTTACTCCTGTGGCATCTCCCATCTTTTACAGGGACCTCAGCAAAATTTGCTCCTTTGTTCCCCTCTCCAAGTCCCCCAAAATTCCTGCTGGGCACCTCAAGCAACACAAAAGCTGGGTCTGATCATCCTCTGGGAATTATTTACATCCCAGCACCATTCCACTAAGCCTTGGCCACACATGCAGAGTTCCCAATGCTTTAATTGCATGGATAAATTTAAGGACACAGCAGCCACCAAAACCAGGTATTCCCTCAGCTCTGATTTAAAACTCATGGAATTCTCACAGGAATTCTCATTCATTCATCTTCTCCTGGACAGGGACAAAGACTCCTCTTGGAATGATCCCATTATCCTTCCAAGGCTTATTCCTCTGTTTCACCCAGTTTGGTTTTTCCTTCTAAGACTTCTGCTCCATTTACAGGAAATATATCCAGTTTAGTGAAGACTTTTTAAGCTACACAAATCTCAATTAATTTGAGTCTGCTACAGAAAGAAAAAGAGCCCAATCCAGCCCAAGCTCCTCAAAGGGAGGCAGGGAAAGCGATAAACTCCTGGATCAGTGTTCCCCCTCCGAGCCCCAGCAGGGCTGACAGCCCCAGCCTGCACACCTGGCCTGGCTCCTGGCTGGGGAAAACCCACCTGGCAGGGATTTTAGCAGAGGAATTGCTGCTCCTGACAGTGAAACCTGATTTAAACACTGCACAGCACCGCGCTTCTCACAGGAAAACCCAAGTCAGTGTTTTAACAAGCAGTTACAGATACAGTAAATTAACTCTGACTTTCATGACATTTACCAAGAGCTGGGCACGACTGAGAGGATTTGGGTTGTTTGTCTTTTGTAACTGCCACTGGAGTATTGATATTTTTCCTTTTGTCAATACCTTGCTATTACACCCCCGACGCTGAGAGCCTCTTCTGGAGCACACCACAGAAGCAGCTGCCCAACCACGAGCGTGGCCTAAACAGGACTGAGCTGTGACCTTTCCCTGAGGTCCAGCCTGACCCTCAGGTCCTGCCCCTGCTCCCCAGCCATCCCAAAGCCTTGGGAATCCCCCTGTTTGTGTACAGTGCACTGTGATCCGTAAATCCAGTCTGGCCCATCCACGTATTTGCATCAATAAACTCTCCATGGCTGCCTTGGCTTTCAGCATGGATGGTGCAGAAATGTGCAATATCCCAAAGCTGTGCCTGATCTCACCCTGCCCGTCCTCCTCCTGCAGTTTGCCTTGGTAACCCAGAAATAGCTGAATTTTCACACTGCAAGAGCCATCATCCCATTTCTTACAGGGTCTGAATTGGGCAGCTCCAGCTTCCAGCAGAGATTCACCGTGCAGGGAGGAGGGAATTGGTACCATTTCCGTGGGTTCTGGGCATTATTTGAGCCCCTGGACGAGCTCACCTTCCCTCGTGTGTGCCAACACAGATCGGGAACCAAATGGTGATTTTGTGCTGAATGCGAGCTGGGGTAGGAAGTTATCACTTTAATAACTATAAACATTCATTTACTTGCTTCATTGCCCAGCATTAGAGCTGGGCAGATCATTTACAACGAGCTCGTTAGAGCTCCTCAGCATTCCCAGCCCAGCCTGTTTCAGTGCCAGACGTGTGGGACACCCAGCAAGGCGAAGGGAGAGCTTCCTCAGGAGAGGAACGTCCCATTCCTGCTTGGAATATCGGCCATTTTCCCAAATTCGGTAATTTTTGCTCACCTAATACCTCGGAATTCTGGTGTGCAGAAGGGCTGGACTAATCTGAGAACTGCCCAAGGAGAATTCCCACTGGATGCATCCCTGAAGGACAGGAGTGAGCCCAGCACAGAGACCCAGCCTGGCAGAGCCAGCAGGAACCATGCAGTGCCCAGAGCTGCAGGAGCTTCCCAAGCACTTACTCACCAGACTGCAGCTTTTAATTAATCTCGTTAAGGAAGGAAAGAGTCTGGAGTTTCCACAGAGGCTGGACAAATGTCCTCAGCCCAGTAGTGACCTGGGAGGGAAGAGGTTGGCCAGGAAACATCTGGGGAAAGGCTGGAACATCGAGGCCAGGTTGGACACTGGGGCTTGGAGCACCCTGGGACGGTGGAAGGTGTCCCTGCCACGGCAGATGGGATTCAAGGTCCCTCCAAACCGATCCATCCTGGGAGTCTGTGATTCCATGAGGACCTTAGGCTGAGCTCAAGGGTTTCAATGGAGTAACTCCAGGGCCCCATTACCTTCCCCCAGCTCTGAACCCTTCCCACGTTCTGTGCCCACTCTGGGACAGTCTCTGCCTCTGTTTGCGGGGAGGAGGAGCTGTTTCCTCCCACCCCACCCCGAACCATCACTAATTGCTGCTCTGAAGCGTGGCTCAATCAGCAGCCCCTGCTAACGAGGGACTGACAGACACAGGACAGAGCTCGGACACAAACCTGGCACCGAGAGCTGGGCTTAGCACACGACATTAAGGTGCTGAGAGGAAAAAGGCTCAGTCGCTTCCCAGCTGTTCTGTGGCAGCCTAAACCACCACATTTAAACTCTTAAATAATACTGAGAGCCAGGGAACAGGTGGCAAATGGATTCGATGGCAGATGGTGCCTTTTTTAATATTTGTGCTGGCTGCTAATTTACAGAGTCCATAACCACAGACTCATCTCTTACCTTCTTCACTCCCACCACTAAAAACCTGCATGTGAAGAAAATAAATACCCACTTCTTTCTGCAGTAGCTGCAGAGAGGTATTAGAGATTACCAGCCTGCCCATTCCTTAATTACTGCGGGTAAGTGCTGGTGTTTGCAAAGTTTAATGCATTTAGGGTTTCTTGGAGGCAGTTTCCAGAGCCTTGGCGTGGCACTGCTGGGAAATGCAGCTTCCTCCCCCAGCAGAGCACAGGAAGATGCAGCACAGTGAGGAGCTGCAGCTCCACAAGCTCCTGTTTAGTCTTTATGTTAAACCTGGCACAAAACCCACACTCACAGCCAGGCTGCCATTAAATATTTAAGGGAACATTTGCCTGGGAGATGCACGAGCAGCACCACCAGGAGATGCAAAATGAAGAAAGGAAATAAAAGCAATATTAACCCAAAATGGGGCTGAAATGGTGCTGCTGGAACCTTCTCCATTCACCTCACTGGTGGGAGAGCAGAAAGCACAGAAATGTTGGGCCAAGGCCCCTCTCACTGCACAGAGCCTGAGCTGGAGCCTTTCAATGCCAGCCACAGATCACTCCGTGGACAGGCTCCTCAAGCTTCAATATTTTATTCCATATAAAACAGTATTTTATGTTGCTATTAAACCCAGGATTTTTTATGCTGCTTCTTTCCCATACGTTTATTTCATCGTTACAAGTTTTTCTAAGCTCAGCACAGTGACAAAATAATCCCCAAGAGCACCACTGACTGCAGAGCCACGGCACAGCAACCTGCAGCAGCCAGCACCTCCCACCCCTGCCTGCTCAGCCCCATGCCCAGGGATCCAGCTGGGATCCTTCCCAGCATCCTGCAGGGAAAGGCTGCACATGGCTTGAAATTCCCTAAACATCCTGTGCTCTCTCGCAGCCTTTCTTCGGGTTTTCCTTCACAAAATGTAAAATAACTTGTATTAAAATGAGCTTGTAAAAAATGACGCTGCACTGTGCACACTCTCAGCTCCCCTAAATTCCTGTGATTTGCTTCAAGAGAATTCCAAGGAATTTCCTCTGGGAGGATGGAAAAGCAGCACCCTTTCCATGGGGAAATTCCTGCTGCTGTCCACCCTGAGCCTCTCCCCTCCTGTCAGGGAGTTGTGCAGAGCCAGAAGGTCTCCCTTGAGCCTCCTTTTCCTGCCCCTCACTCCTCTGGGTCCGTTTGCTCTTCCCACCCCTGATCCCTGCTCACACTCCTGGGATTCTCCAGGAGACTCCACTGACAGCTGGGCAGGAACGAGGATCCCTGGGATCCATTTCTCATTAAAAGCTCTCCCACGAACACCAAACCAGAACTGCACCTTCTGCAGAATTCAATCTCCCTGTGCCTTGCTGTGCTACACTTCAATTACCAAAAAAAGATGGAAAGCGCACCCTCATTTACATTTTTAACTTAATTGGCAGGTAACTGTTCTAAAAATAGCCTGAAGCATCCCAAGTGCAGTTACAAACATTGCCCTGAAGACTTCCAATCAGCCAGAGCTGCCCAGGCAGGCAGGGATGCCCCAGTGCCTCCGCAGCTGCCACAGTCAGGAAGTTTCCACCCAGCACCCAGCAAAGAGCGATTTTTCCAGGCAGCACCCACAGCTCAGCCGCTGGGAAAAGATCCAGGCCGCGCTCTCCCAGCACGTTTATAACCATAAACACCCAGAGATCTGCTCGGGACTTCATCAGCTATCACCCCCGTGGAGCAGGCACCTTGTGAGTGCCCATTTCAGACGAGGAACTGCTGCTGTGGCTCAGAGAAGCTTTTCCCACAGAACCCCCTGGGATGAGGGTGGAACCAGCTCAGCGCCTCGACTGCCCCTAAATGTCACAGGGACACGCCCGTGACAAACATCTGATACCTTTAGTTTTAACTTTCNCTTTAGGCATCACATCCACGGAGCTCCGAACCCGCTCCTGACACACAGGCCCAGAGAAAGCCTCCAGGCTGCTCCAGAAACCCCAGTTTAGCCCCAGCAGTGCCCAACAGCCACCCACAGCCGCCCAGAACCCCTGCGCTGGAATAGCCGCAGCACGGACCTTACCTGGGAAGGGCGAGGCCAGGAGCGGGACTTTGACGGGGGACAAGGCGAGGAGGTGGCAGGGCTGGAGGCTCGGCCCCGGGAGGCCCTGGGGGGGCTCGGGCTCCAGGGACACCAGTGCCAGGCTCTGAGTGCCACCCACGGCTTTAAGGCTGTTCTGGCAACCACCTGCGGGAGAGAGAGACACGGTGAGCGTGAGCCTGAGGGCAGAGCACTGGGCTTGGGGCAAACGGTGTGTTCAGCACTCTGAGTTTGGGCACAAGGTGGAACGAGGTGTGGCACATCCCTCAGGGAGACACCAGAGCCTGAGCAGGTGCTGAATGGAATGTGTCTGTGTGTGGTGCTCAGCTCTGGTCTCCAGGGCTCGGGAATAACCACGGAATCATTTATGTTGGAAACGACCTCCAGGATCATCAAGTCTGAATCTTGACCAATCCCCACCTTGTCCCCAGCCCGGAGCACTGAGTGCCACCTCCAGGGATGGGCACTCCAAACCTCCCTGGGCAGTTACAAGGCCTGAGCACCNGGGACTGCAGCATCTCTGAGATGAGGAGAGACTGTGGGAGCTGGGCCTGGTCAGTCTGGAGAAGGGAAGGCTGAGAGAGGACCCCATCAACCCACACAAATCTCCCCAGGGGCTGTCAGAGGATGGTGCCAGACTCTGCTCAGTGGTGCCAGAGACAGGACAAGGAGCAATGGCCAGAAACTAAACCACAACAAGTTCCACCCCAACATGAGAAAGAACTTCTTTCCACGGAGGGCCAGAGCCCCGGAACAGCTGCCCAGGGAGAAGCTGGAGACTCCCTCTCCAGAGGCATTCCAAACCCTCCTGGACACGCTCCTGTGGCACCTGCTCCAGGTGACCCTGCCTGGGCAGGGGTCTGAACTGGAGGATCTCCAGAGGTCCCCTCCACCCCAGCTAGTGTGTGACTGAGATATTTCTGAGGCACTCCCAGAGCCCCTTTGCTGATGGTGATTCCAAAGCCCCAGCTCGTGGCTGGAGCATTTTGAGCCATTAAACCCCACAGATGTGAACACATCACCATAACCCAGAGGGATGAGGCAGCAGTGACTCACACACAAACTGTGCAGAGTTATTAAATTTAAATGAAAAAACTTAATAAAAAAGCCAAATATTTGAACACATTGAACACAATTATTCTCAACTTTCCTAAGTGTAACTGCCTGATGTCAAATCTGAATTTATTTCTTGCTATATTAGGCACCCACTGCTCCCTCACCTGCTTGGCTGCTCTCCGTGTCCTGCACACAAACCAAACTCTACATCCCATCTCCTTCATCCCAAAAACCCAACAGGACACTTCATGGAATAACTGAGGTTGGAAAAGCCCTCCCAGATGATGGAGTCCAGCCTGTGCCCCATCCCCACCTTGTCCCCAGCCCAGAGCTCTGGGTGCCACCTCCAGGAATTCCTTGGGCACCTCCAGGGACGGGCACTGCAAACCTCCCTGGGCAGCCCCTGCCAGTGGAACCCAGGAATGTCTCAAATCAAAGCTCAAACACCCTTTAGCTCCTGCAACATTCCCTCCCCAGTCTGACAGGGGCAGGGAAGACCTTGAGAGCTCAATCTTGGTTAAATATGTTCAGTAAACAAGAGCAGGAGTCGTAAACCTCTTGAGGAGCAAAGCAGATCTGACAAACAGCAGCTGTTCCTCCCTCCACGCCGAGCTCGGGATTCAAAAATTAAGCAATCATCAGCTCATTATGGCATCCAGCAAAGCTCTCAGCTCGGGTGCAAACGCTGCAGGCAATGGAGACAACTGTGGCTGCACAAATCCCCCTCTGATCCCACCGCTCACTCCAGGCGTTCTGTCACTCTGAGGTTTCCCTTTCCGTGTGTATCCCGGTGAGGAAAACTGGGAATGGGAGTTTGGGAAGGGTCACTGTGGGGTGGGGGATGCAGCCCCCCCTACAACAGCTCCAGGTAGGAGAACCACACCAGGGACCCTGGAGAAGATCACAGGATCTGGAATGGTTTGGGTGGGGAGGGACCTGGAAAATCCCACCCAGTGCCACCCCTGCCATGGCAGGGACACCTCCCACTGTCCCAGGCTGCTCCCAGCCCCAGTGTCCAGCCTGGCCTTGGGCACTGCCAGGGATCCAGGGGCAGCCACAGCTGCTCTGGGCACCCTGTGCCAGGGCCTGCCCACCCGCCAGGGAACAATTCCTGCCCAATATCCCATCCAGCCCTGCCCTCTGGCAGTGGGAAGCCATTCCCTGTGTCCTGTCCCTCCAGCCCTTGTCCCCAGTCCCTCTCCAGCTCTCCTGGAGCCCCTTTAGGCCCTGGAAGGGCTCTGAGCTCTCCCTGGAGCTTCTCTTCTCCAGGTGAGCACCCCCAGCTCTCCCAGCTTTGTCCCAACCCTTTATAAACAATTATTTCCCAACAAAATAAGCCCTGCATTAGCAAAGCAGAAGTTTAGTATTTTCAGTGTCACCAAAAAAAGTCCATTATTTCTACATTCATTATTCCTCCATGCCACCTGCAGATGCACTAAATAACAGGCACACAGGCCAAAAAAAACCTCACAAGTATTTAAGTTTTGATCATTCAGCGATGGATAAATGAAAACAGATTTTCTGCCAGAGTGACAATGGAAATTAAAAAACAAAATAAAAAACTATCAGCATCCAACTTATCCAAATGTTAAATACAAGCTCATTGTTCGTTCACCTGGGAAGTTGAACAATCCTTCAGTGAGGTCAAACAGCTGCCCTCCACGAGCCTGTGCTCATTCCCAATTCCAGCTGTCTGCTGCGGGGAAAAACCCACAAAACACCTCCTGTAGCTCCTGTGAAAACTAATGCTGCCTGCAAACACGACTTTGCTGTGGCTTCCTGCAGGGCACATGAGCAGAAAGGTTGTTTACTTCTCATTTGATTCTTTTCTTCTGGAGAGGAGGATGTGATTTCCCCAAAGAGGGCAGGAAAACAGGAAAATAATGTGAGCCTGGGCTGCCTGGCCAGCCGGAGCCTGCGATGAGCAACGCTCCTGGAGCTGGGCTTCCTCATTAAACTTTCATCAATCCCCTTATGAAAGTTTCATCACTCAGTTGAAAGAGAAGTTTGGGTGGTTTCCCCTCCTTTGATGAAGTTCTCTCTCCTTCTCTCCTGATGAATAATTCCGCAGAGGAAGGGCCATCCCTGTGGTTTCAGTGCTGGGAGAGAGCACGGGCAGGGGTTGGCAGCTCCTGCTGTGCCTCGGCTCAAGCCCATCCCACAGTCCATCCACTCAAACACAGCTCTGGCTTTGCCAAAGCCACTGGAAGCTGGCCCAGACCTCCCTGAGAGCTGGGGGCTTCCATCTGAGAAGTTCTCCTCAGAAACAAACTAGATTTTGCTGTAAGTTTTCTACAAAAATGCCTTGAAAGGGTTTTAGAGTTACCATTAATCATCCTCCGTTTACAGGGGGAATTTCAAAAGTCAAATGTCATGAAAAGAGGGGCAAAATACTATCACTGATATTCCAATGAGGGGGGAAAAAACGCAGGATTTTTTTCTAGCAATGGAGTTTTCCACATATCTGTTTTTGCCAGGTCATGGTACACCCTGGCAGTGAGGTGCAAACTTGTCCTCTGAACCCCAGAGTCACCGAGGGTGGAAAAGCCCTCCAGGATCAGCCAGTCCAGGCTGTACCCCATCCCCACCTCGTCCCCAGCCCAGAGCTCTGAGTGCCACCTCCAGGGATGGGCACTCCAAACCTCCCTGGGCACTTCCAGTGTTCCTGTTCCAAAAATCACCACCCTCACCTGGCACCGGTCTGTGGACGTGCAGTCCTAAGAATTTTCTCCTTCTCACGAACTCTGTAGGAAAACAAAGATAAACTGGGACATTTTTACTCTCTTTCTAATCTTATGTTTTGCTAACTGGAGCTATAAGGCTTCACCCAATCCCCCTGAAGGGTGGGATGACACTGTCCAAACACTATTATGTATATATCTCTATATAAAAGTTAGAATCAAAATAAAGTCTGTCACACTTTTGCTTTCTACGGCTTGGTGTGGTTCTGCTCTCCTTACTGCCACTCACAGCGACACTGGTCCTGCTGCAACAGGAGCCCCCAAAGCCTCTTGGAATGGAAGGAGCTCTGTCCTCACACCCAGCCCAGCCCCCACAGCCCCCCAGCCCAGCTGATGGCTTCAGGCAGAATTTTCGGTATTTTTAAGTAAGATTCGCTGCATCTTTAAGCTCTGATGTCTTTAAGTAGAATTTTCAGTATTTTTAAGTCGGATTCTCTTCATCTTTAAGCTCTGAGCCTTTAGGCAGAATTTTCTGGATTTTTAAGCAGGATTCTTTGTATTTTCAAGCTCCAGGACTTTAAGCAGAATTCACTGTCCCTTCCTTCGACCTCAGCTGCAGATGGAGCATGATGGTGCCACTGTCACCTCCAGCCCCCCTCTGAAAGCAGACGGGTTCCCAGGTGTGTCAAACAGGTGCTGCTCCATGGTTTTGGGAAGTTTTGCACTTCCCAACCTTCAGCCCCCCTCTGAATGCAGACGGGTTCCCAGGTGTGTCAAACAGGTGCTGCTCCATGGTTTTGGGAAGTTTTGCACTTCCCAACCTGCTCGGCAATGGCCTGAGGAGACCGGGCACCTGCTCCTTGCTCTGACCTGGGGCTCAGCGAGCCTGAGCTGAGCTTGGCTCAAAACTGAGCGGGGGGCACCTCCCAAAGGACACCAGAGACCCCACAGGGCCCAGGCAGGCACAGTGACACGGTTTAGGGACGGCTGGGCAAGGGAAATGATCCTGCGCGAGGGAGAGAGCTGGTGATGATGGATTAGACTGGAGGGCGTGTGGAGATTCCACTGATTTCTGGAAAACTTTCACCTCGCGTGGGATAAACGTCTCCTTTCTCAACCTGAGCCTTTGTCTGTGTTTAGAGTTCCTACAACTCTAAACATCCCCATATCCCTGCAAAGGGAAACATCCCAATATCCCACTGCAAAGGGAAACAGGGATATCCCTGCAAAGGGAAACAGGGATATCCCTGCAAAGGGAAACACCCCAATATCCCCCTGCAAAGGGAAACACCCCAATATCCCTGCAAAGAGAAACACCCCAATATCCCTGCAAAGGGAAACACAGGGATATCCCACTGCAAAGGGAAACACAGGGATATCCCTGCAAAGGGAAACACCCCAATATCCCTCTGCAAAGGGAAACACAGGGATATCCCACTGCAAAGGGAAACAGGGATATCCCTGCAAAGGGAAACATCCCAATATCCCTGCAAAGGGAAACACCCCAATATCCCACTGCAAAGGGAAACACAGGGATATCCCTGCAAAGGGAAACACCCCAATATCCCTGCAAAGGGAAACACAGGGATATCCCTGCAAAGGGAAACACCCCAATATCCCTGCAAAGGGAAACACAGGGATATCCCACTGCAAAGGGAAACACGGGGATATCCCTGCAAAGGGAAACACCCCAATATCCCTCTGCAAAGGGAAACACGGATATCCCTGCAAAGGGAAACACAGGGATATCCCTGCAAAGGGAAACACCCCAATATCCCTCTGCAAAGGGAAACACAGGGATATCCCACTGCAAAGGGAAACACGGGGATATCCCTGCAAAGGGAAACACCCCAATATCCCACTGCAAAGGAGAACACCGGAATATCCCACTGCAAAAGGAAACACCGGGATATCCCACTGCAAAGGGAAACACCCCGATATCCCTGCTTTCCAGATATCCCTGCTTTTCAAGGGGGAAAACAGCTGCTGGCCCTGCCATTGTAAGCCCCAGTGACTGCCAAGAACAGCCCCGCTCACTTTCCTGCTCACGTGCAATAAATACAAATCTCTGGCTCCTCACACACACCCCCTGCCCTGGAAGCACCGGGAGAGCTGGATTTATTCACCAGGAGGTCTTGGGGTCAAGTAGGACGATGTTATGGAAAGGTCAGAACCACCAGCCTTGCCCATTGGTGGGTTTGTTTCTATAATTTAAGTGAGAAAATGAACTTCACTCCAAGTTTCTCTCGATTTGGAGAGAGAACAGAAAAAGCACCAAAAAACCATAAACTTAATAAGCAAAACAAAAACTTTGTGAAGGCTGTGATTAAAGCCAAGCATTCCCAGACCTAATAAAGTGCTCAGCTCGGCTGTGCTTGAATGCTCCACAAACAAAGAGAGCTTGGATGGCTTTTCAGGGACATGAATGGGGTCCTGCTGTGCTGTTCCTGGTCCCCAAAGAGGGAGCCCCAGCACACGCACTTCAATACAAGATAATCCAATTTGGGAAGCCAAAACCTGAGTGCTTGTAAATGCACAGAGCTCGTGCTTAGGAAATACAAGAGGTCAGAGGTCCTGGGTTGTGTATTTCACGAGAAAATCAACCCAAATCTAACAGAGAGCAGCCCTATTTAATTAATAATCTGTAAACTGGGATTACCTAGCAGACTGGACCTGTGTTTGTGTGTGTGTCTGCAAATGCTGAGAGTGGCTACAAGAAACACTGGCTCGGTTCTGCAGAGGGTACTGGGACTCAAAGAAAGAAAAGACATCAGTGAGAAGGATCAGAATGTTAATTTCCTTGGGATGTCCCACACGACATCCTTGCCTCTAAGCAGGAGAGACGTGGAACCAGGTGAGCTTTAAGGTCCATTCCAACCCAAAGCATTCCATGAAAACCTTCCCCAGCACACATAAGAACACCCCCTTGGTCAGGGAGCACTGGTGGTGATGCTCCCGAGAGCCAGGAGTGCCAAACTCCCCTTCTCCCCCTCCAAACGGCATCAGGGACAGCAAAAGCACGGAATGTTTGTACCACAGACCTCCAGCTGCCAGCTCATGGGGGCCACCACGGGGTCCTGCCAGTGCTCCCCCTCCCCAGCCAGCAGCCACGAGCTCACAGGGATGTGCAGGACACCCGGGGGCACAGGGACACGCCTGGCCAGCCCTGAGCTCACCCACACAGCCGAGAGCACGGTGCAGGAGACAGAAATATCAATCCTCTCTTTGCAGAAATACCAATTCCCTCTTTGCAGAAACACCAACCCTCTCTTTGCAGAAACACCCAAATGCTGCCCTCCTCCCCACGCCTCCCGCAGACGTGAACCAGGCTATCATTGCCAGGGGCAAAGGCCACCCTTCTCCTCAGAAACACACAACACAGAGCCCAGAAATTCATGTTTTGCACTTTGTGGGAGAACAATAACTGCTGCTTCTCACAGCAAATAACACCTTGGAGTAGCTGGAGCTGCAGCTGTTAAATTATGCACATTACCCTTCGCCAGCCTCCGTGCTCACTCCTTTATCTGAGGAACGCTGCAGCTCCATTGAGAAAACAATTATATCATTACTGATAACTGGGGAAGGCAGAGCTGCTGTCGGAGCGGCTCCCGAAATGAATCCCGCGCAGAAACCTGATTAACTTCCCCTTTATCCCACTTAACTGAGCAATTTGCTCCCAGGATTTTTATTACTCTTCACATTAAGTGCAAATATTACACAGGAAACACTTCCAGTGCTGCCATAACACCTGGAGAGGCAGCTCCTGGTTCTGGCAGCAGCCCCTGGGCAGGGACAGGGCCACCCTGCAGGAACAGCCACACATCCTCACGAGCCCTGGAGCGTCCCACACTGCCTGGGATGCGATGGGTTGGCACCGACCACAGCAGCCAGAAAGATCTCAAGAAGGATGGGAAGGAATTCTTGACTGGCCCTGGCACAGGGTGCCCAGAGCAGCTGTGCTGCCCCTGGATCCCTGGCAGTGCCCAAGGCCAGGCTGGACACTGGAGCTGGGAGCAGCCTGGGACAGTGGGAGGTGTCCCTGCCACGGCAGGGGTGGCACTGGGTAGGATTTGAGGTCCCTTCCCACGCAAACCATGCCAGGATTCTGCGATCCCATTATTTACAGAGGTGGCTGGGGGGATTCGAGCTCCTCCCTGCCCTTCTCCCACGCCGAGGGAGCTCAGCTGGCAGCCAGCACTGAACCTGCTGCTGGAGGAGAGCAGGTCTGGCTGCAGGGCTCCTGAGCAGCCATGGGCACGTGCACTGGCCGGGGGAGGAATCCCTTCCCCTCCCGGGGCTCCCTGCACCCACAGAGGTGGCACCAGGCTGGCAGTGTCCCTGTTCTGCTGGCACTGCCCCGAGCCGCCCCAGGAACGCTCTTGCCTTACATCTGCCATTTCGCATGCGATGAAATACGCTCGTGCACGCTTAAAATACTGGAATATTTTTAAATATTGAAGTCTTTTAAACGTGCAGAAACAGGAGGGGCTGTTCTCCCCTGCCCAGACCCCCTCCCTCAGCAGCACACCCATCCCTGCAGCCCCTCCTGCTCGTGCCTGGCAGCACAGCTCGGTGATTCCCCGGGCGTGCAGCTGCTTTTCTGTCTAATAAATACCAGTAAATACTCTAATAAATAGGAGTGAATTAATACCAGGGTCTCCCCACAGCAGTGACTCCTCCAGCTGAGCCCCGGGCAGCCCTGGCAGGAGCAGAGGACGGCTGAGCCACAACTCTGCCAGAACACCAAACCACGGGCCCAGACTGAACGGGCCAGCGTTCCAGGGCGCTCCCTGCTAATTAATCAGGCTGGCAAACGAGCCCAGCAGCGAGGATCTCCTCCAGCACGCTCTGAACCTCAGCACTGATGGCAAACACAACGTCCTGGGTGCTGCACAGCTCTGAAATACAAACTGCTTGGGGGAGAGCCCACGGAAAGGGGAGCTCTGCTCTCAACCCCAGCAACAGCACCTTCGCCCCGAGGAAGGCAGAACAACTGGCAGCAATCATTAATTCTAATCCCAGTTTCAGAGTGTATTTAGGGCTGAAACATCAGTGACACTTTACTCCTCAACCTTCTGCACAGAACAACTGCTATTTTAATTTACTACTGCAGCAACAAAACAGATTCAGCCCTACTGGAATGCACAGTCTGCTCTTGTCCAAGGATGAATGTTCTTTTCCAGGCATAAATCTTAGTTACCTAAAGCATCACAGAATATTTACACAGTTAATATTTATATTTATAACTTTTAGTTCTTCTGTTCAATTATGCAGATTAATGGAATTTATTTCACAAATGACTGAGCCTTAATGAGATGATGGATCCACTGCTCCTCTCTCCTGCTGGCTGTCTGCACAGACCCCACCAAACCCTGAGAATGAGCAGCCAGCAGAGCCCTACATGGACTGTGCCACGGAATCACAGAATCATTTAGGCTTTCAGCGATTTCTTGTTTGAAAAATAAACTCAGTAGGTGGGGAGTGGTTGGTCCCTTCCTTGCAGAGGTCACTGAGCAGCTACAGAACAGCCTGGCACAATCTGCTATAATTCCACACGGCCTTTTCTTTCTCTCAGAGTCGTTCAGAGGGTGAACTGCACTTGGCCATCAAGGTTCTGCTCAAGCAAGAGATTTTCAGCTGAATGGAAGCAAACCTTTGCTTTAGAGAGCAGCTTTACCTCTCTGGGGGATGCATTAAGGAAAAACCACCAAGAAACAGGCAAGTACTTAATTATTGATGTAGTTATTTGCTGACCTGGGATCAGCTGAGGGGCCAAGACGAGCGTGGGCAGTGGCCTGGAGGCAGCAGCTGGCCTGGCTACAGCCATGGCTACTTGATTGCTCAGCAGCAGAGGCTTCTCAGCCCCCTGGAACAGCCTGGACTCCTCAGGCTGCATCCAGGCCGAATCCAGGGCAAAGGCATTGTTCAAGTAGATCTGTCCAACAGAAAGAAAGAAAAATGTTACAGTGTCAGATCCAAAATTCAGAAATACAAGTGAGAATGAAGCGTCTTTAAGTCAGTATTTCAACAGGCAGTGCCTCAGCTGGGGACAAACTTCCCAAACCAGGTGGGTTTCTGCTCCCTCAGTGCTGAGGCTGAATTGAAGCGACCACTTAAAAATTAATTGGCTTTGACACGACTCATCAGCTGCTGCAGCAGCACGGGAGGCGAGGAATCCCTGAGGGCAGCTTGTCCTGATACAGCCACCCCGAGTGACCCCAGCGGCACCGGGCCACCAGTGTGGCCACCTCCCAGACTGGGACACGGGTAGAGGGACAGGGGGACAGAGGCACAAAACCAGCTGAGGGACGGGGAACAGAGGCACAAATCCAGCTGAGGGACAGAGGCACAAATCCAGCTGAGGGACAGAGGGGACAGAGGCACAAATCCAGCTGAGGGACAGAGGCACAAATCCAGCTGAGGGACAGGTGGGACAGAGGCACAAATCCAGCTGAGGGACAGGTGGGACAGAGGCACAAAACCAGGTGTCCAGCACTCAGCTGGCAGAGGGGCAGACGTGGGGAATGGAGGTGGGATGGGGACACGGGACCCTGAGGGCCACCAGGGACGTGGCAGTGCCCGCGGTGACACCGCTCTGCCAGCACTGGACTGTGGCATCCCTTTGGGACAAACAGTGGGAAAACCAGGGAGAAAGGGGAGATGGAAAACCCCCATAATCACATCTTGTAGGAAAACGAAGACATTCCACTCAAAGGAATAAATATTAAAGACATTTTAGTCTTATTAAAGCTTGGGAACGGTGAAGCTGCAACTGCTGCTCCATCACCTGCCCCTTCCAACATCCCTCCTCCTCCTCTGCAGGGTTTTCCTGACAAACACCGACCCCTCACACCCCTAAACCCGCAATACCCCTGAGTTTATGTACTTGATGTGCTCCAGCCTTGAGAGCCCCTCAGCACGCCGGGATCGCACTTACTTTGCAGTTGGGCAGCCTTTTATCCACCCAGCCCTTCCCGGCGTGAGGCGGCACCGTGGCTGCGTACACGGGCGGGAACACGGGAACGAACTCCACGCTGGAAGAAGGGGAAAATCCTACGACCGGGGAATGAGCGCCAAATATCCACTTCGGAAGAGGGAAAAAAAAAAAAAAAAAAGAAACACAGGAGGAGGATTTAACAAAATGGTTTTACCCTGAGTAACCGACGCTTTCCGTGATTTCCTAAATTACGTGACAGATGAGCACGGGAAATGTCAGGAAAGTCCCTTCAGCCCGACAAGCGTTTGTGTTTCTCTGGGTGAGCAGCAGACGGCCCTGGCAGCACAGAGCGGGTCGGGAGCCGCGAGCCAGCGGCGTGGAGCAGGGCAGCACCGGCAGTGCTGCAGCCGTGGGTTTGTCTGCTCACACCGAGCCTCACACACGAACCCGAAACAGCACCGGGAAGCGCCCTGAAATGCGTCTGGAGAGCCAAAGGAAACGCAGAAATGTATTTTTTTCCTCAACTTAAATTCGCCTGGCAAATGGGTTCCCACAGCAAAAGCATCTCTGCAGGTTCGTCGAGCGGTCTCGCGCTGGGGAATAATTGATGTTCCCGTTTCATTAGAGCAGCACCGACTGTTTTCTCCCGAACCACAAGAGACGCTCGAGCTCGAAAAGGCTGGAAATCATCACACGGAATCGAGCGGACGCCACAGCGCTCACGGCTCGCGTTTCTTTTTACTTCTGTCTACCAAAAAACATAAAGCCGAGGCAAAACTGTGCGCGCAGCTCCGACCCCTCCGTGTGAGAGGCGAACATCCGGCTGAAGGCTCCGCTACTGCGAGCAGCCTCACGGCAGCAATTAATAATTGAAACGTTCATCAGGGAAAGCACTGGCGCGACACGCTGGTTCCAGTGACACGGCTCAAAACTTTCGTCTTTATAAATATTCACAGAACGCTCAGCGGCGATGCTGCCCCGGCTGCCGGAGCGCGCCCGGAGCATCCCTCCCGTTCCGGCTGCATCTGCGGAAAGCGCATCCTGCAGCCGGCGGGGAGCCCAG
>VZTG01004170.1:2101-49303 GCA_013397845.1 Melanocharis versteri
GGTCTGGAGCTGTCCTGTCTGTGGGGTCTGACCGGGAACAGGGGGGTCTGGAGCTGTCCTGTCTGTGGGGTCTGGTGGGGAACAGAACTGGCTGCCAGCTTGAGAGGAGCCTGAAGCCCCCCTGCCCGAAGGAGTCTGACTGGGCCTGCTTCTGGCTACCAGCCCAGGGAGCCTAAATCCCCCCTGTCCAGGGAATGTGGCCAGGACCCCTTGCCACTGCCCCCAGGCCCTTGCTCGCCGTGAGCGTCCATTCGGCCCTGGCCCCATTAAAGCTCCTCCGAAGGGCCTGTCCCTGGCTGTTGTTCCTGTCATGGCCGAGCCGTGACAGCCTGTCCGTGGCTGGCTCTGGCCTCCGGAGAGGGAGGTGTTTCTCTCCCGAGGAGAGCTGTTTATGCCCAGTGATTTTTTTTTTCTATTTTTTTTATTTCTTTCCCCTCCCTCCGTGCTCTCCTGCGTAAGCCACAGCAGCAGCTCAGTGTCTGCCCAGGCCGGCAGTGTTACGGCATGGCTCTTATGTAGGTGAAGCCGGGGAACGCTGCAAGGATCGTGTGGAGCTCTCAGTCTCCTGAGCCTGGAGCTTTGAGCCTATTTATAGGTGGGTTGGGCAGTGTTCCGTGCGAAGGACTCGTGCCACGTCCGAATCCGTGGCAAAGAGAGGCATCTCAAGTGATGGTGTTTTGTTTTCGGTGGTTGTTCCTGGGAAGAAGGTTTTATGAAATGCTCTGGAGCACGGGTTGTTAATAGGTTATGTGGAGAAAGGCGAGTCAGTTCGGAGTTAAGGAACGTGATGCCGTTTTAATGCAACTTCTCGGGTGGCAGAGTGAACAGTAAGGGGATACTCGGTTCTAGATCAGCAGCTTTCAGCTCTGCAGGCAGTGGACAACTTAGGCAGGGACAGTGGGAAGCCACAGAGGAAAGGACATCATGTTTTCTGTAGGCTTACGCTCATTATACTGTTTCCTGCACTGCTAAAGATTTTGTGGCCGAAAAGCTGAAAAGAAATATAGGAGTCCACTATTCTAGATCACCGAGATGTTTTGGTTTAGAGTAAGTGGAGGAGGGGTGGGGAAAAAAGCCCTCAACTGTGTGTTTTGTTGTGTATATTTCTATTGTACAGTTTAAAAATTCAAAAATCAGTGTATTTTCAAGAGTTACATAACGTTTAGTAACGTGGTGAGTCTCAAGTAGCCTTCAAGAGTTAAATAACAGCAGATCAACGAGACTGGGTCGAGAAGAGGAAGAGAGGGTTTTATAATGGCGAGAACTGTACACAGATATTTAAAACTGCTTTGGTGTTGCACTAGAAACGAGTCTTTGCTTAGGAGGAGGAGGATTTTAATACCCTATAAATACAGAACATGAGAAGGAGGATGGAAAGATGAGGTTTGCAGTTTTATGCTGGTCTAGTCCGGTAAATGGATCAGGAATAGTTTATGATGTTTCACATTCTTCAGCTTCTCTTCCATCTTGGCTTTTTCAGTATAATTTTTTGCAATCTGAAATGATGAGAACTTTCAGATATTGACCTCTGTGGGTGAGGGAGGAAATCTGACCTTAAAATAACAAGAAATTTCAGAAAGAAGCGAGGGGCACTGTAGTGGTGAAAGAACTGGGGTGGTGACACATGTCCTGGGAGAGAGCCGGTGCTTTGTGTTGGTTACAGGAGTAATTTGACACGCTGTTACCTACAGGAAGATGTTTATTCAGCCGGGGTGGTGCACTTGGTTTGTGCTGCCATATCCCTGTTATCCTTGTATTTTGGAGGGGGGGAAAAGAACCCTGTCTTGATAGAGGAAATTGCTAGGGAGCAGTTGGCGTGCTGGAGATGTGAGGATACCCGGAGGTGCGCAGCATGCCAGCGCCTCGGAATTTGGAGCGTACATGGAAGTGCTGGCGTGGAATTGATGCACCAGGAAATTGCTTTCTGTGTTTTTGTTGGTGAGATGCAGTTAACGTAAAACGAGCCCTTTGGATCCCATATCCCATTTCTCTTTAATATAACTTAGATCATTTATCTTCTCAGGCGGCGAGAAGGGGGAAAAAAACACTTTTGTTTTGTAGCTTGGTTCACCTTCTCTTCATTTGCTGTCAGCTCATGACAAGGCACAATGTGTGCTGCACACTGTGTTCCACTGAGCTGCTTTGGTGACGAATACAACGTATATGAAAAAAGGGGCTGTGAAAAATAGGTATTGTGCCAGTTCTCTCCACTTTTTGTATAAACAATCCCCATTTTTCTCTGAAGTACTCAAAAAGTGTCATGTTAGGGTCTTGTGCCTTGGCAATTTTGGTGGCAGAAAGGTTGCTGTTTTAGTCTTCGTAAGTATTCAAAAAGCAGCTGGAAAGGAAATATTTAAATTAGTGTTGGTACTGGTTTTGCAGTAGGAAGTAGTAAAACCTTTTTTCAGTTTTAATAAAAGGGGAAATTGTGAACTTCCTTTAGAAACGTGTTTGTGTATGCTGTATTAGTCTGTTATATTGTTAAAATTAAGAGGATTCCTTTAATCCAGGCTAGATTTTAATTGCTGTAATCACGTGTTTACTATATTTCTTTTGTATTTATAAGTGAAAACACAGAGTCATGGTTTTTTCACCTCGTGTATAGCATGACTGGCTGTAGTTCATGCCATATTTGCACAGTGTTTTTCCATAAACATCTTGCTCCTGGAATTATTGGTAGCGCCACAATATGAGCTTGAAAATACTGTCACATAAAGGGTTAGAGCACTTGCAAACAGGAATGCTGAAATACAAAGTTTAAAAAAAAAAAGCAGCCTTTCCCCAGCATTTCTTTCAAGTCAGTTTGACGATGATTTTGGATACCGACTCGTAGTTTTCTAAATGGCTGGAGATGGAATTAATGGGGCTGCAACTCTTTGTCATGAATTTCAGCATAAACAATATTTTTCTTTCGGCTTTGGATTTCATGCAAATGCAGTGAAAAATCCCCCGTCCTTTTCCAGTCCCTCAGGATGCTGCACCTCAGCCAGCAGACGTAGCGTTGTTGTCTAACAGCGAGGCTGGAAATGGGAGTTGTTTGTGCTGAGTTTTACCCTTACCAAGGTCAGAGATTTCATCCTTCCGTAGATGCCTGATCTGGGAATTTAACACTTGCAGTGGGTCCTGATTTAGGAATTTTCATGAACTTCTTTGAGCTCTGGGAGGGATTTAAATGTCCCCGTGTTGTGCTTCTTTCCAAACATAAGTTTGGAAATGCCTGAAACGTTGATGTCTGTGTGGTAGAAATATTCATGATGGTAATAAAGCAGTCAAGCTGAAAACCTAAGTTTCTTACATAAAACTGATTTAATTGGCAGGACAAAAAAAAGCAATAACTGTAATAATATTCCTGATTTAAATAATTTTGGTCAATATGGGCATTGAAATTTTGCTTTCGACAGTGTTTTATGACTTGTGGAAAGTAATTTGGATGAGGGGAGATGGTCCTACTCTGTTTCACAGTGGTCTGAATTTCAGTGTACTGTTAACTGAAGATTAGTTTTTCATAATTATGAAGTATTAGTGAGCTCATGGTGATGGTTTTTTTTTCTTATTCTTACTAGGCTAGAAATTTCTTATTAAAATATAAGCTAAAGAAATTTGGAAACAAATGGTTTAAAGGGCATTTATAACACTATTTGTAAGCCATGATTTTACAAACACTGCTCTGAATGTATCTTGGGTAAGGAGCAGGTCCTATTAGGGAACGTAAATTGTGCAATTGCGTAGAAAATTAGCAGAGTTGGTAAATTCTGAAGCAGTCATCCTGCTTTTTCTGCCCTATATTTCAAATCCTTGCTCTCTTGCAGCCAAGCCCATGGTGTGCTTACATGTGCAGAGTGCTGAACAGTAGTCTTGTCTAAACAAAAAACTTGTGAAGTCAGCCTGCCAGTAATAGTGACATGATATTATTATTTATTTTCACTTATTTAATTTTTTTTTTACTAGAGTCCTCTTGCCAATTATCAGAAGCAGCAATTAGTTGTCTGGGGGAAGTTGAGGTGAGCAGAGTGGGGAGAGGGAAAACTGGTAAACGTCGTTCTCTGCTGTTACAAAATTTAGCTATTTCTGCCCCAATTTACTGGTGTGTTACACCAAAATGTACCAATTTCAGTGCGGAGCCTGAAGTAATCCTTGTTTTTTTGTAATGATTATTAGCTTGGGTTGAACGTCATCCACAAAACTTCTGGTACAGGTGGAGCAAGTTTGGATCTCTCTGGAAAATATACCTTGAATCTGGGCTGATTCTTCTTCATCCCTGTTGTCATTGGGTATATTTTTTTTGTAGCTTTGAGATTTTCGGGAGAGCGAGGTGATTTTTGTGTTCATTTAATAGCATTTTGTGTGAAATGCCCCTAAAAATGTGCCGTTTTGAATAATACCTGCATTATGCTCAGGTTGCTGAATTTTAACACAACTGTAGTAGCTTCTCCAGGAGCTCCTGCAAAAACAGAGTTGTAAAATGAAGGCAGGTGCTGGCCTTGAATAAATTCCAGTGTGCTGGGGAAACAAGGGAGAATCAAACCGAGGTTCAGCAAGAAAAGAAGCGTTTTTATCCTGACGATTATTTACATCAGCGCAGGAGGGTGTTTGCCGGCGATCAGGTGCTGGTGAGACGTGTCTGAAGCAGGAGGGATCCTTGCGTTCGGATTGTTGGAACTTGGGAGATTTCTTGCTGCGCAGCAGCTCGTGCGAGCAGCTCTCGGGCTCCTGGGAGCGAGACGAAGCCTCCAGCCACCGTGTTTACTTCCAGCAGGAGGAGGAAAGGGACATTTCTGGCTCTTATCTGGATGCGTTTTGTAAACTGAAAGCGCTGTTAATGCTCCCGAGCAGGGTGTAGTTGCTGTATCATTCTGCAGTGTCGTTCTCCACCCCCTTTTTTTTTTTCTTTTTTTTTTTTATTTTAGCATAACTTCAGTGCTCGTCTGTCAGCATCGCCTGGGTATTGATGGATCGTCTGTAGCTCTTGGGAGATCCTTACATCCTAATTTCTCTGGCTTCGTGGCAGTGCTCCAGGAACCCTGGAGCAATCAGGATTACGTTTATCCCGTTGACAGAGAGCGGGATTCCAGAAANAAGGCAGCAGGTGTATTATTTTTCGCTCCGTCCGAGGCGAGAGCAGGAGCTGCGTGCGGAGGAGAAGCCGCGGCGGAGCGGCAGCGTTCGAACCGCGCGGCGCTGCCTGCGCTCCGGGGCCGCTGCCGGCGCTGCCTCGGCTCCATGGAATACTCCGCTCCTTCCTTCCTTCTTTCCCAGGCCGTTTTTCCAGCGTTTGCCCTCTGCCGGAGGAGACCCGCAGCGCCGGGGGTTTGTTGTGTGGGCTCCTGGATGGAGTCCCCGGCGCTTGGCGCTGCCTCGGCAGCTCCGCTTCCAGGAGCGCACCTTCCTCCTGGAGCTGCGGCAGGGACCCGTGTTCCAGGCAGAGTGTCTGATTCCAGCTTTTCCCTTCTCGGCTGTGTCCGTGGGCATCTGTGCAGGGAAAGCCGGTGGTGGTTTGGGTAAACTGAAAGCCAAGCAGTGGATCCAGCGTTACGGGATCAGCTCCTCCAAAGGTTATTGTCCTGGAGCCACAGCTAATTCTGGCAGGGGGTTGTGCACCTTTCCCATAAAACAGGTTTAGTATTTGGGTTGTTAGCCCTGTCTGGCTTTGGTGATCCAGATGCTTTTAAAACAATATTGATCTAAAAATCAGTATTTTGAATGTAAGTAGACTTAAATTTGGTTTAAATTTGTTCGGTGTTGACACAGTATGAAACAGGAATAAGGTTGGGGGTATTGAATTCACAAGATTTCACTAACACTGATTGTGTCTAATGTTCTGACCAGCCTGTGCTATAGCACAACTATGTGTTGTGGTTTTCTTGGTTTTGGTTTGGTTTTTTTTTTTTTTTTACTTTTTGTTTTTTGTGTGTGGTTTTGTGTTTTTTTCAATTGTTCTTGGGGTTTTTTTTGTTCTTGGGGTTTTTTTGTGTGTTTTGTTTTATTTGGATTATTATTTTATTAATAACAATAAAGTAATTATTATTGGGTTTTTTGGGGGGGTGTGAAATTTTATTTTCCTTTGTGTTTTTGTGACTTAGGAAAATGCCTTCTTTTTGGTTTTCAAGAAGCTGCAGGTTTCATGTATTGCGGGTGTTGATGTTAAAAGTAGTTAAGCAGGGCAGAGCTCAGCTGTACAGTTTCAGTGGGAGTTGAGTGGGGACCTCTGTTCTCCCAGTCCCTGTTAATGGAAGTGCTGACATTCACAGGGAAGTCCTTGCTGAGTATTAAAGAGAAAATAGTCAGAGATGGTGGCTGTGGAGAAGTAACTAGGAATTGTGAGCTGAAATGCTATGTATTGAGTAAAACTGGATTCCTCAAAAGCAGTATTACTTCAGCAGTGAATGAGTCACATCTATAAGCAGCAATAATTTGTACTGGAGACCAAAATTGTGTAATACAGTGGGCGAAAAATGCTGGTAGGGACGTTTGATAGGTTAACCCAGGCCTCCAGCATTGTGATGGGAGAGCAGCATCTGTCAGAGCACTCTTTCAATTACAGAAGCATGGAAAATAGATCCTCATGGTGCAGCCTGGATGGCAGGATCCAGCCCTTCACTGCTGCAAGCAGATGTGCAGTATGATTCCCGTTACAGATTTCAGGCTCCAAATTGCAGCTCTCATTGCTCCATTTTTCAGCTTTTTCGTGCCCTTCCCCCTTTCCAGGATATATTGCAACCCCTGGTCGTTTAAAGACCACTGGTTTCAAAAACAAGCCCTTGTAGCCTTTTCCTGTGAAGCAAACTTTGTGTTCCTGTGGGTAAAATTACTCTGAGAGGGTTTACGTAAGATTATTCTCCTGGTTGCTTGGATCAGGTAAATACTATAAACACAATTTGTCATGTCTAATGTTCTCCTGGTCAAGTTCTCTGTAGGATGTATCTGGTTGTATTTATCCCTTTTGTTGATGTTCTCTTCTGCAATTACAAAGTACTCCTGTATCATGAACAGGTTTAATTCTGTTCCAGATGCTGTGGGCTGATAAAGTGCTAATACGTCTTCTGGCAGTTTCTTGTGAGATCAGTTTCCATGAAAAAATTGTATTTACCCAAAGTGAAGTCTGCATTGTAGCACAGGTTTGTGATGTGTGTACAATTCCTGGTAGACAAGGAATTTATTTTTTTCTAATTCTGCTACTTTAGAAAAATCTCCCTGGCTAGATGAAGACTGGAAGTCAGCTCTGAGACTTTCAGATGCAGTCTCTTTGGTAGCTGTGTCAACATTAATTACTGTATAGCTCTAATGTTAGTGTATAAAGTGACACCTCTTCTGGCCTGCGACGTTTCTCCTGGGCAAACTACGCTTGGCTTATTTAATTTTCATATTTGATGTGTAAATCTTTGCAAAGGTCTTAAATCTTTGCAAAGATCTTAAACAATGTTGTTGAGCTGTTCATTGTTTTTTCTGGTGACGTGGACAGAAATGCATCATGTTTTTGAACGAGGTTGCAGTGATTCTTTCCCACTTGCAACTTTTCCACTGAAATGTTCCTTCGTGGTTGTGCCTGCAGTCAGTGTCCATCCTAGGTCTTGTCTTCAGGCTGCTGCTGCTGCCTTGCAGGAAACAAAAATGGGGTGACTAAGTCTGTCCTTTCCCTGCGAGTGGCATTCATGATTTGTCTGTTTTCTTCAGTTTTTCTGCTTTTCCTGCAGCAAAAGGAGACTTTGCCTCTTTGCTGAGTGCCGGGTTATCTTTGTGGTTTGTTGGTTCTGGAAATGCAAAGAAAGAATGTGCAAGAGCAGAAATTCCAGCAGGGAAGGGCAGCAGTAGGGAGGTTCTCTTCCTCCAGTCGCAGTTGGACTCCTAAAATCAGCTTTCCATCCTGACGTGTGTTTTGTTCCCTCTGCCCGTCACTGCCACCAGGTATCCGAAGCATAGGGATGGGCAAAATCCATCCTAGGCTCTTACTGGTGCTTGAGGCAATGCTCCCATGGGTTGCAGCAGTGTGGTTGATAACTTAGAGCTTTCTGGAGTGAGGAGTGGGATTGTGGAGTCATACAATGGTTTTGGTCGGAAAGGACCGTAAAGATCACCCAGTGCCACCCCCTGCCATGGGCAGGGACACCTTCCACTGTCCCAGGGTGCTGCAGTCCCCATCCAGCCTGGTCTTGGACACTTCAGGGATCCAGGGGCAGCCACAGCTTTTCTGGGCACCCTGTGCCAGGGCCTCAGCACCCTCACAGGGAAGAATTTCTTCCTATAAAATAATCATTCCAGTTTTTTACTCTAGACCAGGGCCTGTAAGTAGGTGACTTCCTGTCCTGTGGCTGTAAGGTATGTTTTCCTGGCATCTCTGCTGTGTGTACTAGGTGGATGAAGGTTTTCAGGATACTTGCTTTTAAGATTCTGTCGCAGCCTTTCTTGCAGAAGTGACTTCAGAATGAATTTCCCTGCTGGCATTTAGTTTAAAATGGATGAAGATCATAAATACATGTTTTTTCAGCTAATCTTACTCAGCTGACCCCTCTACTTCTACATTCTGTGTCTCTCAAGGGTTCTGTTAAATAATATTTATATTAATAGTACCATCTACTGCTGAATTCCTCCTGTGGTTTATAAGAGCATATTTAAGTATTACATTATGTTAACCAGCTTCGCTGGTAGCTCGGAATTCAAGCTGTTTGTAGTTGCAGTTCTGCTGCTGAGTCCCTCATCGCCTGCGAGTGTTGTAAATAAGATTTGGACCTGCAGAGAAGGAGGCCTGGGCAGCAGGGGCTGGGATTCCCCAGCCCTGCAGGGAGAGGGGATGTCCAGAGATGCATCCACAGCCACCTTTCCTCCTGGGGAATTTGGTGTGTGTGGGTCAGTGCCACCAGCACTGAGGGCACAGCAGAGGAGGAAGGGAGGGGATTCTCTGTGAGGATCTGTGGTGTCTGTGAGCACCAGTTCTGAAAGTGTAGAAGCACAGAAACTCCGACTGGGTTTTAAAAATCAGGGACTGTGAAGAAGAGGCAAATAGCTAATGTAGGGAGACCAGAACAGAATCACGGAATCATTCAGATTGGAAAAGACCTTTAAGATTGAGTCCAGCCATTAACCCAGTGCTGTCGAGTCCACAGCTTAATATAAAAAGTCAAACAAAACTGTTTGCTCTGTACACAAAAATCAAATTTGAGGAGTTCGTTGAACTTCTCTATATTACATCTGCTAATTACTAATTCATGTTCCTAGTACATACTATTAGGCATTTTTCCTAACTTTAGGAGCCTATCAATTGACTTTTATAAACTCTGTGTTATTTTATATTATTATATTATTATAATATTATATTACTTACCTCTTGGTGGGGAAGAGAGCTGTGTGTCCATCTGGGAAGATGTTATCCTGTGCTTAGCTCCAAGACAAAGCAGCAGTTCTGAGGCTCCCATCTTTGCTGTCTCATCTTCCTACATGTTGTATTTCTGCTGGGATCTTCCATAATCCTTCCAACTGGCTGTGCTTCCTGTTGATTTGCTCATTGCTCTTCCTAATGAGTGCTGGTGCTCGACCTGGTTGTGTAAACACAGAAGGGTTTGGTGCCTTTTATTGAAAGAAACTTGGAATTGACGGAGGAATTAACTTCAGGGATGTAAAGTGCCTGGAGCTGTGGCGCAGAAGTTAGTTCAGGAATAATGCAGGGATCTTAAATTTAGATTTCATGGAAAGATAAGTCTTTGTGTTACCACTAGATTAATGTGTTGGCCCAGGATAGCGCTGGCTTTTGAAGAGCTTATCTTCAAATGTTTAAAAATCTGTTCTTGTGTTTTACCATAAACTGATGTGGTCCAGCAGTCATCTGGCTCACATACTGGAAATATTTTGTTTTTCTTTTAACATGACTCATTACCATGCATTTGTAACTATGGTTATTTTCTCTTAAAGGATTTGTTCTGCCCTTTAATTATCATGTTTTGGGGCGTTCAGGTTTGACTTAGTACCAACGTAGAAATTCCTCCGGGGACTGCTAGCTTCCAAATAAATGTTTTGGGCTGCTTGCCCGTAAAATTAGCAGTCCTCTTATTACTTCTCCGTTAGTCTAAATTAGAGCTTCAGTGGCGTTGTGTTGCCCTAGCGCATGTGTGAATCTTACAGCTTATTTAAGGTGTCAAAAGTGTTGCTTTTGATGTGTTTGGAGGAGTTTAGCTGCTGGAGGTGCTCTCGCTTGCTCAGTAGCAGTGGCGTGTGTTTGTACTGATGAAATAACGAGTGAACTGTCATGGCAGATGTTAGTACTGATCATTTGGACTTGAAAAAATCGTGAAGAAACGTTGTCCATGCATTCCTGTTCTCACCAAGGTATTCCATTAACAGCTAGTGATCATTTCCCTTTCTCCTTGCATTATTAGGTATGTTCTGCTTTCTCTAAGACCTTTTTTTTTTACCGTCAGAGAATTAGAATATCTGTTTTTGTTTGCTTTCTGAAGGGTGATCTTGCAGATTCTGTTCATTTTTTTTTATTGCTGAAGGGGTTTTTTTCAGTAGCAGAACTTTTGATTGGGTCAGTTTTGTTCATTATTTCTTCAGTATTGGATAATTCTCTTTTCTTACCTTGGTTTCCTGGTCTAAGATACTTATTGCTGATGGTGTTTGTGATATTCCTGCAGAATTAATGCTAACTGCTAGTAAGAATATTGAACTGGAAATGGTTTCCTAGGATTCTAAGTCTTGTCACTTGATATCGGAAGCCTGATGTTGTATAATTGCTATATAATTTGTACTTTAAAATAATCAAGCTCCATCTTAAGGACAGGTTTTTAACTTCCATTATTGGAATTAGAAGAAAGATTGCAACTTTCAGAGCATCCAGGATCTTGAAAGTCTTCAAACTGCCAGCCTAACATTTTGAAGAGCCATTTCATGCTCACTTTTTAATGATAATTGTAGAGTTTGCCTTATGCCTCTTTGCTTGTGTTTATTATTCTAATGCTTTTATGGCCAGGAATTGTATCAGTTACTACCTCTTCAGTCAGGTAAGCAAACAAAGCCTCTGGTCTTTGTTCAGTATTGAATTTTCCATTCTCCTGACTGCCCCAAACTGTGCCTGCTCTGCATTCTTGGCTCAGCTCGGAGCTGGCGTTGCACCTTGGTTTGCCTGCAGCCAGCACAGTTAAACCAGCATGGGACAGAGTGTCCCTGAGGATCTCTGTATTCCTTCAGAACGTCTGTGGTGAGTTCAGCTTGCTGTGCTGGGCTCGGACGTGCAGTTGGAATCGTTCTTCAAAGCACAAACATGATTTAAGGAACTATTCTCAATCGCGTTGCTGTTGTTTGCTGCAGCTGAGGCTGCACGAAATGAGTGCTCGGCTCGCCCTCCATTTCCTGCCTCACAAACCTCATGGTCCTGCCTTTCATTTTGGAGCTGGGGCTCCCGTGTCGTTTCCCATTGTGGAGGCTGCAGGTGCTGCTTCTCCTTGCTGCTCTCAGCTGATTCCTGCATTGAATATTTGAACACAAACCACTGACAGAGCAGAGGACGGCAGAGCAGGAGCTTGTCCACGCAGGGATTCATCGGTTCTGGGAGGCAGCAAGAACCAGCAACCACTGTCCTGTGACTGCTGACGCTGATCTTGGCTGAGAAATCAGAGTTCCAGGTCTAAGGCCATGGCTAGTGGTCAGACAATGTCCTTTTTTCTTTGGTTTTTTTTTCGTTTTAAACTTGCAGTGAAATGGGCCAGGTCATTCTGCCAAGCACGGAGCTTGCAGTTTAGAGGCAGAACGTAACCATCTGCTGCCATTCCTGCTACCTAAAACCACCTTTCTTTCCATGTTCCAGTGTGAATCCAGTTCCCCTTAAGCAGGGCACGCACAATAATTAGGTGAATTTTCCGGGCAGCCATAAATTGGGGTCACAGTTGCTTTATTTAGCAGGTGTGTCACTCTGATGACCCACAGTCACTTAGTAATGGGCTAGGATTTTTCCTCCTTCATAGTTTCCAAATTAAGGAGCTGTTCACCTGGTGGGAATATGTATTTTACCCAGGTGTATGACTGCACATCTGCTGCTGTTGAGATTCATCCCACTTCTATTATTTAAGTCTCTTATTTAAGTTCTTCTTGTACATTCTCCTGATTCTCCTTTCCTCACTCAGATTTATCAAAAACCATAAACAAAAGTTAGGATTACTAGTGGGAAAAAAACCCCAAATCTTACCCCAAACCTGACAAATTTATAATTCTCAGCATCTACTGGTATACACCAACCAAGACCATGACTAGTTACATGTGAAGAACCTATTGCAGCCCATGTGTTGAAAAAACTTGGATTTTTGCATGTTCTCTTTCAGCAAGATTTAAAACATGTCCCAGGATATATGGGTGGATTTAAAAACCAGATGGTGAGGTCCAGTTCTTCTTGGAGGTGTTGCAGCTCACTTGGAAATACTCTGCTCAAGTGAGATAAACCAGAGATCCTGCAGATTTGAGGATGGAGAAATGTGGGAATTTCTTCCAATCAGTGGTATAAGAGCTCATAAGAGAGGGGTTACATTTTTGTGTTATTTGGGTAGAAATAATGAAGGCTTCAAGTCCAAATACCTGGATCGTTGAAGAGTTCCTACTTGGAGCTCATTAAAGAAGAAACAACATAAAGAATGGAGAAGGGATTAAACCTGCTTTAAAAGATGAGAAAATAAATAGAAGCGGAAGGCCACTCTAACACTTGTTAAACAATGATAAATAAATATCAAAGAGTCTCCAGTCAATTCAAACCAGAAATAGAATGGGGAAACACAGCTCTCATTGCAGGTGATGGCATTTAACAGTTGGTTCAGTCCTTTGTAAGGATGAGGAAAGGCAGGGTAATTAATGGACATGATGGTTTAGAAGGTGGATAAGAGGTAGGGACTGGTAATTTTGGAAATGGAAGGAAAGGGGATGGGTTGGTAGAGAATACATGGATTTTTGGTGGTTGGTGTGGCTGTGAGGGGTCGCATCATCTGCCTGTTGGGGCTTGGCACAAGGGAGTTAATATTCAGAATGTAAGAAAATCGTTGCAACGTTGTGATATTACAGAGATTTAATGGTGTTTCACTGCTTGGATATGGCACAAATGTTGCATTGATCTGTATTTTTAGACCTGTAAAAACCCGATGCCTTTGATCTGCGGTTTTCATAATTGGGAAGCGTTGAGTGAATAGTGAACATGCTGAAAGAAAGTGGCAGAGAGAAAATATTGCTCTTTTTCATGTTGTAATTGTGTGGTGTTTACATGAAGCTGTGAGGTCACTGGCTTCCGGTACGAGCTGCTTCCTGAAAACCTTGTTCTACACGGTACGTCTAAAAATGTACTTCTTAGAAAAACTCAGCTGATTTTTGTTTTTCCTCTTCGTGCTGCTGCCTGACCACCTGACTTTTGTTTCTACTCCAGAGCTTGTATAGCACTGCAGAGTAGTGATCCTTTCCGATGGAGGGTGATGCTGCAGGGAGCACAGGATGTGCTGGAGAAGGTACCACAGAGAAACTGGGTTCACAGAACCCAAAGCAGGCAGTGGGAGCATGGGAACAACTTAAACACACAGTCTGACACATAGAAAGTATTGATAGTCTCGGGCTTTAGCAAACTGTGAGTCATACATTGACACATGATGCAGTTAGGTTTGAAATAACGAGGTAAAACCAGCATCAGCAAAATTGCTCCATGTTCTTACTTCCTGTTGAGTTTCAAGTATGTAAAAAGCAAGTAGTTACTTGCAAAACCTGTTGAAATGAAATAATTCTGGTTTTTTAATGCAAAGTTTTCATGCTGTCATTGGCTTCTGAACTTGTAGGTTTTGAAATCATGGAATCATTAGGCTTGGAAAAGACCTCTGGGATCATGGAGTCCAACCATTCCCTCAGCACTGGCAAAAAACACGTTCCCAAATGCCACATCCTCATGTCCTTCAAATCCCTGCAGGGATGGGGACTCTAGGATTACCCTGGGCAGCCTGTTCTAATGCTTAACAACCCTTTTGGTGAAGAAATTTTCCCTAATACCCAACCTAAACCTTCCCTGGTGCAACTTGAAGAAGTTTCTCTTTGTCCTATCTCTTGTTGCTCAGGAGATGGAAGTAGCCATCAAATTTCTGTAAGACATGAAGGATTTGGCAATAATAAAAGAAAAACCCCCAAGCATATATATGTGTGTGTGATAAAGGAAACAGGCAGCCAAGCTTTATTACTCATCACAGAGAACGCAGTTTTGGATTGTATGACATTTATAATGTAAAAGAGATGATTCCAACCAAAATGTGTTCTTTGAAGTGAAATATGGTCCTCATAGAGCAATATAAATTAACTAAACTGTGGCAGGTCAGCATGTGTGGGAACCAGGAAAGATGAAAAGCACGTCTGAAGGAAAAAAATTAGAATTCTAAAGTAGTTTTAATAGAGTTATGTCTGGTTTGGTTTTTTCTAACGAGATTAGATGAACTGAAATAATTCAAGAGTGTATATATATTTTTAAAGTATCAGTATAATCCTAAAATGCCTGGATGATATATTTGCGTTGAATATTTTTTCCATTTTGTGGGGATTTTTTTCTTCATAATAGTTGGCTAAAATACTACTTAAGGCTAATACCTAACCTAGCAGAGTAAAGACTAGCTAGAACACCTTTAAAGGAGTGCTTTGATTTATAAATGATCTAAGTGTTGCAATATATGAAAATACAGAGATTCTGCTGTGAAAATAAGTGTTCAAACATCATGTGTCAGTTTGAAAGTCGAAGATACATGTGAATTTTTGGGATTAGTAATACGCTCATTCATTTCAAATCAGGTTATTTTGTTTGATGACCATGCACAATGTACTGAAACTTGCCAGGCTTCACAGAAGTAGTAACAATGGGAAATTCTTAAATACAAATAGTTCTTAAATTTACAAGCACTTTTAACAATACTGTGGTTTTAGCCAGTCATCATGCTGTTTTATAACAGCTGTAAACTCTGTTTCCAGAAAGACACGCTGCCTGTCAGCCTAAAGTTGGCAACATTCCTGTAAATTTCCATGGTAATTTTATTGGTAATTAGCATTTGTCAATAGCTTGTCTGTGAGAACCCTTACATGTCTCAAACCTCTTCTGCCTGTATATCAGTGAAATTCCTAAAACTCAACTTTGTGGCTTTTGTCAGCCCTGTAGGAAGAACCAGGGGTTTAAACTCCCTCAAGGTGCCTGTGTTCACTGTTCTGTTGATATTATTTTTTTTCCCCTCATTGCCTGGGATTTAAACTTGTTGCTGTGGCATCAACATCCTCATCTTCTGGTGTGTATCTCCTTTTATCCTGGGTCTTGGGGAGGATGCAGTGTGGTCCTAAGAATTGCAGGTTATCCCAAAAAGTTACACTGGTTTGAGGTCCAGGTGAACTTTCAGTTCAGTCTGGTGGAGCCCTTGATGGTTTTTGCATTTCTCTGTAGGTTGGTGTTGTCATTTAGCTGAGATAATCTGTGAGCATCTCTTGAATTGTTTTTTGTCAGTTCTCTGGTCGGTGCATGGTCACCTGACAGGTGGAAAAAAAAAATCAGATAAAGTTCTTCTTCGTTCTGTTTTGGACGAAATGCAATAACCTGTGATAGAAAAGGATTCGGATAAAGTGACCTAAAGCCTTTGGCCTGCAGGGCTGTAGTCCAGCTGCTTTGCAGAAATTAAACTGAAGTTCATGAATCTTCAGTAATGGTCACTTTGGAGGAGCATTCATGTTTATTCAGATTTAAAGTGTTCCATCTTTGGGTGAAACTGGCACATGGACTTACCTGAAAATTATGTTGGAGTCACTTCATTTTCTATGTTGCTTAAAAACCTGAACCTTGAAGCACTTTGTGCTTCCTGTGTTCTCCTGAAACGTTATATTGTTTTACTGGTTTTACGTTTGCCGTGCAATAATTACTAGTTACCTTTGCATCTTGGTTTTATTCCCAGCGAATACCTAGTGCTGAGCTTGTGGGGGCTTTATTTGGGTGAGTAACAGTGAGCAGTATGTGGCTTGACAGCTGGAATTTCCCAAAATCAAAGCGAGATGAAGGAAATGAAGAGTTAAAGAGAGGACAGGAGCTCGAAGCAGCAGATCAGTGCAGTTTCAGATAGTTATCACTAGGAGGACACACAGACCGTGATATTAAGGAACTAATTGTTTACCTTTTTCTATTAACTGGTTTGGTACTGGAAAATTTTATCTTGAATGGGTGCCATATAGTAATGTGTTAATTAAGATACTTCGTTTTACTAGAAATTAAAGAAAAGAGGGTTTGTGTAATGGACAAAACCAGAGTGTGATAACATGAGGAAATCTCCCAGGGATTACTTTGTCGGTGAAGCAGAACACGGATTCTCGAGGGCGTTTGTCCGCCAGAAATAGGTGACATTTAGGTAGAAGTGATCCCTTTTTTTGCCATTTACTTTACGGCTGTGTGTTGCAGGAATTCCTTACGCCTTTCTGTGAAATGTTTGTGGTGTTTCCTGCTGGGCAGGACACTGTGTGAGATGGATCAGCGGCTGGGATTTGAAGCGGCGTTCGCTGTAATCTTCATTTGATCTGTTTGTGATCTTTCACAGTGTTTGCAAATAGCTTTTCTTTTACTTGTCTATATGTGTTTACTTGGATTGTGTTGTACAGTGTCTGTGTCAGGTTGAGTAATATGGAAATTAGTCTAATTGATTTAAATAGTTTGTAGACTGCCCATGTTGCTGAGGCAAGCTGTTACCTAATAAAGACTTTGGAATCTGACTCTTTCTGTATAGAATCATTATTGATATCACACATGCAGACAAAGATGATAACTGAAGCATATGCTTCAAATAAAATGACACGAGAAAATGAAAAATGGTTTCAAATTTGAAGTTACTGGAGGATGCACGGAAATAACACCAGATGGAGAGAAAGAGAAACTAAGACAGAGATTATTAATAAGTGTAGTGCGTTGTATAGAATAGAATCCTACAGGCTTTCTGTGTATAAATTTTGTTGTTACTTTGGTTATAGTCCCTGTGATGTGTAAAAGTGAAAAGGCATCATTTCAGTCCTCCAAAGTAATAGTCCCTGAGGCTACAAAAAGGAGCACAACCAAGTTCTAAGTGACTTTTGAAAATGTACTATTTGTTTTGCCTTGGTAGATGTGGGCAAGATTGAACTGTATCTTCCTGAAAACTAATATTTGTGGAATTAATGTGATTTTACACCTCTGGCTTCATAAACTATCTCTGGGAGACGTTTTCCTCAGTATTGAAACTTGTTTCTATAGTTCCATTTTGTCAGACTAAAAAGCAAACCACTGAATCTCCCTTTGATAAAACCCATGGTCTGGAACTGTTGCATAGTTGCATTGTCAGAATTTCTGTATGGGAACACACTGGTTCACCTTCCTCTCAGTGTCAGTGTCTAACACAATTTAATTTTTCACACATTGCTTTCATCTTTGCAGCAAATCCTGCATTTTGGTTTACTTGCAGACTACAGTTCCTGTCCATCCATTTGTATTCCCATCAGGTCTTGACTTTATCATTATTTTTCGTGGAATCAGTCTCTACTTTATAAGAAGAACTTGGTGTTCTGTATGAGCTCCTCAGTTGTTAGAAGACAAGGATCCAGCCTGGTTCCGAAGTTTTGAGTTGAGTATCTGTGCTGACTCTGTGGACAAGACTGGGCACTCTGCAGATCTTGAGCTTCAGCCTCTTGGGTCAATTAATTCTTCATCATTTGGGCTAAATTGTCAAGGTTTGTCAGGGCAACATTTTGTTTTCTGACCCTGCAGAGATTTTCTGTATTTTGCAGAACTTTCTAGAAGTCTGGAGTAGGACCTGACTCAGCAAAGTAGTTCTTTTTATTTACTATGTAAGCTTTAGTGACTGAGGCTTCTCAGTCTGTCTTTATGATTTTTAAAAAGACCTTTTAATCACTCATCCTAAAAATAGCCTGGAATGCTCTAAACAGTGATTGGTGTATGAGCAGAAACACTGTATAATGTCATTAGAGGTTTGCACTGGTTTTGTGAATGATCTAATTTGAATTTGGAAAATTCTGAGCGTGGAGGGGGAAGATGAGACCTCATACTACTACCCAGAGGAAAGATGAGGATCCTTTTTAATTTAATGGGGAGAACGAGGATGAGGCTGCAACACTTTAATATTAATTATGGAATGTTCAAAATGAGGGATGGGTTTTGTTGGAGGGGGTTTTCTGGTTTGTTTTGGTTTTTTTTTCCCCCAAAAGCTGGGTGATATGCTGTGTACTGAGGAGTTACACTGGACTACTCTGGAATAAGAGAAGTTGCTCTCAGGATGAATGAAAATTGAAGTACATTTCTTGTTCATGCTAGGGAATAGTGGATGGTAGTGTCAGGGTGTTAACACACAGAGTAATTACAGTACCATAGAATATTTGCAGTGTTGTAGTGAAGCAGATTTTTGATTATTCAGACCCTTTAAATTAAAAAATGCTTTGTAAGTTACATTCAATTACACACATCAATTTGATCAGGTTTTTGTTTTACAACAGAGATTTTTAACCTTTGACTGAGAGCGAGTCCCCTGGAAGTCATTCAAGGCGGCGCATTAAGATAATCACTCAGATTTTGAGAGCAATGAAAACAGATCGATGCTGAGTTCTTGTTCTGGGAGTAATATCAAATTAAATAATGCCTCATAAACTCAGCTATGAGACTGAGGGGTGGACAGCTGGGACACACTTGGGAGCAGGGCAGGATGGAGGGAGGCAGGAGGTTACAGCTGGTGATCATCTGAGGGGCAGACACTTCAAAAGGAGCAGTGCAGATGGCACCACTGCTGTGAGTATTGGTGTTTGTAACGTAGCACGTGAGGATCCTGGGTGTATTTACCACTAGGAGTGTGCTGACACGTGAAATCCGAATTTCTGCTGCCTTTAGGCTCCGTTACGACAGATTTGCCAGACCTGCGTTTTGCAGCCCTGTGAGGTGTTGCAAGGAGCAGCTCAGGGATGAAGCAGCTTTCTGCCTTCAGCTTCCCAGGTGGATAAATGTGAGCTGGGGAAAAGGAATTGCTGAACAGAGGCAGGGGCTGAGGAAGTTCAGACGTGCTGAAATGGGAGGTTGTTATACATCAGCTTTTCTCAGCTGGTTGCCAGAAATGCAGTGCATCTCCCAAGTAGCTGTAGGTTTACTTCCAGAATATACCAAGGATTTTTTTTGCTCTAATCAGAAGACAAAAAACCCCACAAACAAACAAACCCCAGCAAAAACAAACAAAAACCCAAAAGAAAACAAAAACACAACCAAAAAACCCAAAACAAAACAAAAGACCAGCAAAGGGGGACACTTTCCTTGTGTCCACAGCTCTTCAGGAACTTTATGCTGTTGTTTCAGTGAATAATCAGATTTGGTGCTTGTTTGCCTTGGTGTAGAACTGCAGTAGCACTGGTGGAAAACTGTCTTAGCAGCACTGTATTGCCAAAATTGGCATCTTTTACATGGTAAAGGTGGACAGAATCAGATCCTGTTACTGTAGCATGATTTGTTGTAATTTCTCTCTAATTATTGCTGATTTCTGCTAGTATAAGCCTAAAAGTAGGAAACCAGTTTTGCATAACTTACAGAATTTTCAAGAAATCATCTGCATTTGGCTTTTTGAAAATTCTAAGATTAAAGCAGAAATTCTAGAATTGATTTTACCATCGTTACAATCAAAGGGTTATATCAACTGTTTTTCACTTTGCTGTACTGAATAGTTGATAATTTTTTTCCTCCTGCTTTGCGTGGAAACGTTTTTGTCCTTTTATGTTTCCACCCTTTAGACTTTTTTTTTTTTAAGCTAAATGGTTTTAGTTGCTAAGTGGGTTTTCTGATTGTAAGTGCCACAGGTGGCAGCAGTATTGGGGTACTGGCTGAGTGTGGGAATGACAGTGAACTGTACATTGTGTAGCTGTCAGTGTTAGAACATAATCTTTTGTTTGGACCCGAAAGATTTGTTTTAACAGGAGAGCAATTTCTGTGTCTTTCGTGTCTGTATTGTCATGTAAATAGTTCTGGGAGCTGGAGCAGAGGAGTTCATGTTCAGGGGCTTTACCCAAATCCATCTGTTGTGCAGTTTTCAGGGAGATCTGGGGTGCAGGAGGGGAGATCCAGGGTGCAGCAGTCACACAGAGTGCCTTGGGTGGCAGAGGGGTGTTTTTGCACTTGGATTTTTTAACTATCTGATGGGAAATAGATGCTGCAGCCCAGTGGAGTTGGCTTATTGAAGATGAAAGGTAATTGAACCAACATGGGATTAAATAAGACTTTTCCATCTCTCCATGTGACCCGTCTTAACAGCTTTTAGCCAAACAGTGGAAAAGTACAGAGTGTGTCCGTGGCCATTTGGCAGTCGGTTTCTCCAGACACCATTTCCAGGGCCTTCGGTTGTTTCCTTCATTTGCTTTAGTCAGTTTGTTGAATTTGATAACATTATTTGATGTTACTTGATAACATATTCTTCAAGTTCGAATTGACACAGAGAGTGGCACAAGAGAGAAGAATGAAGGAAAGACCCGGAGTATTCACCCTGTATAATGTGAATACAATAGAAATAAAGAAATAAATCAGATCAATTCTTGTGTACAGACAGGGGCTGGAGTCTGCTCGGTGCATGAGGGCTGGTCAAGTGGGTATTTTTCCAACAGGAACAGTGCAAATTGATACCCAGAGACAGTTTCCCAAGTCCATTTGTTCTCAGTTATCTCAGAGCTGTTGGCCACTGAGGGTGAAGCTTGCTCAGCTTGCTTTAACCACAGGACTGATAAGTTCCAATGGAATTATGGCTCCATGTTTCAAAAGACGCCTTGAAATTTCTTGGGAGAGGAAGATGACTGACATAAGTGTATCCAAACAGGAAAGGAAGGATGTTATTCTTGGTATTGTTCAGGGTGTTTTTCTCTTCTGTGGAATACAGTTGAATCACTAACAGGAATGACAAACTAGGAAGTTTGGAAGGGACTGCAATGATCAGACCTGATAGTCCTTGCTTAAGGAATCAAACTCCTTGCTTACACCAGATCCAACTCAGTGAAGTGCATATTAAAACAGCCCAGGAGCTTTTCTGGACCTTAATGGGGCAAATACTCAGTAATAGGTAATTTTCTTTTTTGGTTAGAAAACTTTGGTGTTGATTAAATTTTTTTAAGAGGAAGCATTGAGTTTGCTGGGTTTCTTTTGGGGTTTTTTTTGGTGTTCTGGTTTGGTTTTTTAACCAAATGGGGAGTGAAGTAGTATTAGGTGTTTCAGTCTTGCACGTTGTGTTATGTGGATAACAATATTGTCTAATTATAAGACATAGGTCACTGCCTGATGTAAAGATCAGGTGAGGGGAACTGCTCTCTATTATGCAGAAGAGAAATTGTACTTTTCTACCTGCATTTAATTTCTGTTTTCTTCACTCTAAGGGTCTTGTCAGTCTATTGTGTCCTCTCTAAGTATAAAAGACTCAGCAGTTTCAGGAACTAAAATCAGATGTGATGGTTCATTTCTCTCATAGAAGGATGAAATATCATCTTGTCAACAGAGGAAGGTTGTGGTCAGACCAGGAGGGCAGAATGTCTTTGTCCTCAGTGTCATTTCCTTGGCTGATGACCACGGGGTCACTGTGTCTTTAATTAATATTCTGGGCTTGCGTATATAATTTTTGATACCAGAAGTACAAATCTTCCTTTTGCCAAGTGTTTAATTTTTTGGATGGGAGTGTTGCCTTAAAACCACCTAGGAGAAACTCAAAGTTGCCAACAAGATTAAAACCTCCAGACGCCAGGAACAGCAGTGTCAGGGCATGACTGATCTGAGCAAGTTACTCTGGACTTCACAGTCAGTGGAGGGCTATTTTAACAAGTTTAGGATGGGATTCCTCATTTTCTCATGGAGAGACTGGATTTAGTGAAGTGAACCATGCTAAAATCTGTGCTGGTTTAAGTAGAGCTCCTTTACCTACAGGGGTGCCTGGACAGCTGGTACTTGGTGTGGACCATTGAGATGAATCCCAATATTCCGTGATTTGGTTACTGTGCTTTGTAAGAAATGTGGGTTTATTACAGGTGTGCTGTTTTTCTGTGGAAATCTGAAGAATCCAGGTCTTTTGTCTCCCAAAATGAAGACAATATATGCCAAAATAGGCTTTTGAAGGCACAGTGGAGAGCTATTAACATTACACTTCTCTTTTTTTTTTTTTAACATATGTGTTGATGTAGAATCTGAGTTGTAAGATTTGAGTCAAGCAGTTGGAGGGGAATGTACTGAGTTAGAATAAAATTAGTCTGTCAAGTGTAGATACGTAATAGACACCGTGGTGCTACCTTGGCCACTCTGTCATTAAAATCCCAGAAATAGTCCTGATGAGTTTTATTCTGTTCTTGCAATCAGACTCTGCAGTGCAGTTGACTGTAGTCTTAAAATACTTGCATGGGTTGATTAAAGAGGTGCAGAATTACAGGGCTGTGTTCTGATGTTCCCAAATGATTTCACCATCTCTGGACCTGTCACCTGCTGTTGAAATAATGGGAGGAAAAGTAAAAATTGAGTTGTATCGGTGAACTCAGATATTTTATTGGAAGGTTTTGGTGGGCACTAAGTGTCCTGCTGAAATGATTAGGTGGGATCTTTCCCACTTGGTGCTGGCTTTACACCCAGGTGTGAATGTTAGCACATGATAGAATATTTCGGTTGGAAGGGACCTACAGTGATCATCTAGTCCAGCTGCCTGAGCAATTCGGGGCTTGCTGGACGTAGGAAGCATCCAGGTCATTAATAAATACGTTGAACAGGACTGGCCCTAGGGCTGATCCCTGAGGAACACTGCTGGTGACAGTCCCCAGGCAGCTGGAACCTCTTTGAGCTCTGCCCTTCAGCCAGTTGCACCGTGAACCTGCTCATCCCACAGCGGGACAGCTTGTCCAGAAGGATGCTGAGAGTACCAAAAGCCTTACAAAAATCCAGAAAAACTAAATCCGCTTCCTCCCCTGGGCAGCTGACCTCACCATAGATGGATATCAAATTAATTAACCTTGTGTTGACGGTGCCTGGCAGTTGCATTCTTCAAAAGAGTCTCAGCAGCACCCAGTATAATCCTCTCCATGTTTTTTCCAGGATCTAAAAAGTCTGTCCTGTTTTTTGGCTGGGATAGAGTTAATTTTCCCTAGTAGCTGGTGCAGTGCCGTGTTTTGGATTCAGTGTGAGAACAGCGTTGATAACACACCGATGTTTTTGGTTGCTGCTAAGGAGTGGTTATTCCAAGTCAAGGACTTTCAAATTCCCAGGCTCTGGTGATGAAGACACAGCTGGGACAACGGGCCTGAACTGGCCAAAGGGATATTCCATACCATGGGACATCATGCCTGGTGTATAAACTGGGGGATGTTATCCAGGAGGAGTCAGTGGTATTTTGGGATGGGCTGGACATCAGTCGGTGGCTGGTGACTCGTGCATCACTTGTTTTCTCTCCTTTTATTATCCCCGTTCTCATTACTATTATTATAATGGTATTTTACTTAATTTAAATTATTAAGCTGCTCTTATCTCAACCCACGGGTTTTAACTTTTCCCAGTTCTCCCCATCCCCCTGTGCTGGGAGCGAGGGGCTGTGTGGAACTTAGTTCCTGGCTGGCATTAAACCACGGCAGTTTTTGGTGTAAGTTCTTCTAGAATTATTTTCTGCACAAGTCGATGTCTCTTGCAGATAGTTTAATTACCGTGGATTATTTTAGGTATCATGTTGATGACATGGGTGAGCAGAAGGAAAGGGAATGGGGTTGTCATGACTACTGTGATTTTTTTTTAATTTTTGTACTTCGATTTAAAAATATTTTTATCTCTAAATTTTTAGGGATAAGAAATGTCCTTTGCTGATTGTAAATTACTGGTCATACTGCAGACTCCAGTAATTCTAGCAGAAGGAGTTTTTCAGGACATTTTTTCTGGAAATCAGAAAAGGGTGAAGAGACACAGCATTCTCTTGGCAACTTATATAAAGGAAAATTGGGTTAGTTTAATACTCTTGTAATAGTTGAGTATAACTTACTGTGGTGCTCACAAAAGAGCATGATTTGTTTCAAATCAAGTGGTTTTATATAGAATTTTTCTGGAAATTTTCTCAAATGTTGGTAATTTTTGCTTTAACTAGTAAATTCCTGCAAGCTTGCAGCTACTATTACTAACAATAATTTCATTGTTTTATTTAAATCAATGTAATTATTTTTCCATGAGGAGATCTTGCAGTGCTCATGCCTTAGTTGTGGTTAGGAATGAATGTCTCTTGTGGAACTGATTTAGTCCTTTAATTATTTTATAGCAAAGGGAAAACTGATGCAATTTTAAGGTATTTTCAGTCATTCAAGGGGTAAATTAACTTCTTTATGACTAATTGAGTAAATATTTCTCTAATGCACTAGAGTGGGTGTCTTTTGTGTTCTGGGTGTGTTCATTCTTGACCTTTGCATTACTTGGACCATAAACATGGTAGTGCAGGGAGAGAATTCCAGTGCTATCCGTGTCTTGTCAGTATTGATTACACAGGGATCCTTCCACAGTGAACAGCTCAGATCTGGCTTTTAAAAAAGAGAAAGAATTTCCTGGGTTTTTTAAAATATGCCCATTTACCAAAAAAAAAAAAAAAAAAATCTTGCTTAAAATCTTCCTTAAACATATTTATGTGATTATTACCTACACAGCTCCCTCCTGAATTTGATGGATGCCTCTGGCCTCCTTCATGTGCTTACTCAGCGTCAGCAGTGTCTCTGCTCTGATTCCCGAGCTGGTTTTAGCTCGGCTTGGTGATATAACCAGATCAGCCCGAGCTGAAAATGGGTTAGTTTGTCCTGTTTCTCAGCCCTTGCTGAATTGCCTGGTACATGAGTAGGCTGCCACTTGTCCCCCTGGCTTGCTCAGTCTCGTTCTTAGACAGTCTGGCAGTCAGTGTTGGAATTAAACTGCAGAAAAAATTATTTCTCAGTCATCCTTAAGTTGCTGGTATCTCTTAAATGTTTTTTTTTGTACGTGTACTTGGAGGCTGATAATTTCAGGTATTAATTTTCTGAAAGACTGAAACATTTTTTTTTTGTTTTGGGTTATTAGAAACAACTGAAAGCATTTTTTTTTTTCTGAAACCTAGTTAGTATTATTGAGTAGTATAAATAATAGGATGAGGAATCTCTAGCAATGGATTTTTATGCTGACTGCCAGTGTCAGCTACATGCAACTCATTCAGCTGAGGAGCTTGTCTTAAATCCCACACCTGAGCTACTTAAAGGAGCAGATCTAAACAGAGGCTGTGAGTTGGCAGAAAGTATAAAAGGACTTTAAAGCCTCATGTTGCTGAAGATACTTCTGTGCAGTGTCTTCCTTTCCAGTTGGTTTTTAAGCTGTGTAAAGCCAGAAGCATCAGGTGTGACAAGTGATGGGCTTGGCCCTCCTAGCATTTGGTTCCCATCCTGTGTATCCGTGACTGTTCCTGACCAATCCTCTCCAATCCACAGTCTGTCTCTGCATGATGGGTTTAAAAGTGCAGTTTGCCCTTGGCGGTGGAATTCCGCTTTTCTTGGTCACACAGAAAGCAGGAGAGAATTGGAAAAAATCCCAATTCCTCTCCCTGCTTGTTTTATTTCTACTTCTCTGACAGGTGTTGCTATGTAAGTCAAGGATCTTGTAGTTAAACGAGCACAGTCTTTATTTTAAAGTGAAAATAGGATTTTGGCAGAAGTTGGCAGCACTGGAAAAATGCTCCTACTTGCCCTGAGCGGATTGTTTCTTTCCAGGGGGTGTGTGTATGTGACAGAGGCTGGAAAAGAGAGGGATAAGTGTGTGTGGGCACTGGCAGCAGGCCACACTCCTCAGGCCATGCTCTGTGTCATCCCTCCCCTCTCCCATTGCCTTGCAGAATGCATAGGCTCAGCTGTATCAAATAATACATTTATTTCAAAATTGTGTTAAATGAGCTCATCTCAGTCACTCAGCAGTTTTGAAATCCTGCCAAGTGCTACACGTCTTGTAAATTTAGAGGTTTGTTGGTTTTTTTTTTTTTTTTTAAAATTTGCAAAGGATGAAATACTACACAGTTACTGAGGCAGAGAGAAGGCGTCTTCCTTCACCCGTAACATACTGAGGCACGAAGAACGATGCTGAAAGCCAAGGTTTCTGATTTGACCCTCCTCCTTAGTGCTTCTGAACGTGAAGATTCCCGACTCACAGAAGCTGTCTGCTCGTGGCAGGCAAAATTATCATTCCCTGCACTCACAGCTGAGGGTTTTGACGGGGTTGGTGACCAGCTCTAGCACAGCACAGCTCCTTCTCCTTTTCCTTCTTTTTTCCATCTCCCTCATCGCCAGCTTGGAACCAGGAACGGGTGAGACTTCTGCTGCTTCCCTTCTAACGAGGTACGAATTCCAGATCAAATGTTAAGAGCTGCTTGTTTCTACGTGAAGAAATCAGATTCAACCCCTGGATTTGTTCCAAGCAGGGATATCATTAAATTTGACTCCTGTGTTTCAAACTGTTAAAGCCTGCTGATCTGACACAGCTCAGGATGGAACTGAAATATATCTGCGTTTCAAAGATGGGAGGCAGAAGGAGCTGTTGGGTAATTTAGTCTGACATTTAGGGTGTTGCAGGTCATTATGTGTAACTGTTACTCCCTGTTTTGAGCTCAGTAGCTTATGTTTGACTGAAAAATTGAAAAATTAGCAGGCATCTGCTGAAAATGTTTTTTAGAAGGGCAGTCTGGCTTATTTGGGAGTTACTTAGAATTGACAATTTCAACATCTCTCCTAGTAATTTGTTCTATGGGACAAACAGTCCGTGCTTGCTTTTTTTTTTTTTTCTTTTTTTTGGTTGTGTTTTGCCGCATTTCTAACTTGGATATGCCTAATTCTGTGTAGTTCCATGTGAATTTTAAGCTGGGGTAAACTGGCAGAACTGCTGAAAGAAGCAGTCAGTGTCCCCCAGTTCCTGCCTGGGTGCCAGCTGGCCCCTGGTCCTGGCCTGGTGCTCCTGCAGCTGTGGCTGAACCCACTGCAGAACCAGCCACAAAAGCAGCAAAATCAGATTTGTCCAGGGTCAGTACCAAGATCTGGTTCATGGCACAGCTGCACGAGGGGGAATGAACAGTTAGGGATGAGAAATGGGTGAAGGTGGCTTCAGCAGCAGGTGGTGAAGCCGTAGAGTTGCTTTCAGCTGTTGATTCTTGGCCTCTTCCTGGTGGGAATGATGTTGGTTCTTGGCCCTTTTCTGATGGGAGTAGTGGTGGTTTGTGTTGCTCTGCAGCCAGCAGTGTCTCTGGGTCTGTGGGTTCATCCTCATGGTGTTAAACACCAAAACTTCACAACCAGGTGTGCATCAGAATGCTGGAGTAAAAAAACCACAGTGTTTTGATGTAGTAAAAGCTGCTCAGAGGCAAGTGTTATCTAGGTATTAACGTTTATTTTGTTGCTGAGCTTTTAGTATCTGTGTTGTAGTAATTGGTAGCTAATACACAAGGGAAAAGGGCTTTGGATTTACTGGAGGGCTTATATGAGGCAAATTAGTCTGAGTGTTAGCAGGTTGAACGTGGAAATTCTCAGTATGTGATGACTGTTTTTAGTAAAATTCTTTGAAATAAATAAACTCTGCTTTAAAGACACAAATTGATATTTATCTTAAGACCAGCTGTTGAACAATATTTAGTGCTACACCAGGTGAACTTCGCACTTAATAATTTTTTTCTCCCAACTGAATGATTATTTCTCTTAGGAGAGCATTTGGTAAGAAATCCGTGCCAGTTCTCATGTTTTTGGTACTTCATCGTGCTTTGTAATAAGAGGAGAGCATCTTCAGCCTGTAAAAATCTGAGATGTGTGTCATACTAACATTGTATTAGTTTGTTGTGCTTCCTCTGTAGTCTGAGGAAGGGGGAGGTTTTCTGAGATAGAGGAAGAAAGAGCTGAAGCTGTAAAGAACAAGATCTGAGGACAAGTCAGCCCCAGCAACAAAGTATTGTTCAGTCTGGGCAAGGGAATGGCTCTGTCACCACAGAACACTGTGGAGTTTGTTGCTGTGGAGTTATGAACTAGAAATTCAGAATATACCCATCTCCTGGAGCATCGCATACTGATGTTGTTCTCCATAGATGGAAAACGATTTTTTCCAGATACTGCTGAAAGTGTTGACTGATCGCTTTTTTAGTACTGTCAAAATAATTTTTGTTGTTTTCATTTCACTTCACCAGTAACTCTTACTTGTAGTGAAAGTTGTTATATAAAATTGGCCTGTATTTTCTTGCAAAAAGACTCCAGTATTGTTTAAGCAACAGTGCTGAAAGGTTGAAGCACAAAGTCACAAAGTCATTCAGTGCCCTGATTCCATCTCTGTTCTGGTAGCACAGAGCAAAACCTTTTATTTCAGACTGAAAAATATTCCATTTTCTTTCGAGATGGATTTGGTTTTGGATGATCTGATAGTGAATTATTTCAGCAAGAGTTCACCTTCGCAGGTTTTAGCTGGTAGAGATCTCATTTTAACCGTGGGAACTGGTGGACTCAGCTGTACAGGCTTGTTTTGCAAGAGGAATCTTCTTTCCCCTTCCATGTTTTAGGGGCTCCTGACAGCCCAGGTCATCAGAGCTGTTGCCACCACTTCGGTGGAAACCCTTTCCCTTGAGATCTGACATTCGACTCATAAACATCTTTAGAGTGACTGACTGATTTTGGGCTGCCTTAGTGGAAGCTTCTCAGAGCTGCCTGGCCACAGTTGCCCCAGGAGTGTTCTACTGCTGTGCCTTGACAGTTTTGGGTTCATGGTTGGATTGAAGGTCTTTTTCCAACCTAAATAATTCTGATTCTCTTCTTCAGGTGTCTTTGTTTCTACTGACTGAGCCTCCAAACTTTGATCCCTTTCTTACCTGTTTTACTTCCCTCTGTACTTTGTTTCTGGTTGGCGTCTGATCTTGAATAGTCCTGTCCCAGGCAGTGCCTTGTGTCCTGATTATTCTTTTTACATCTATTTTGTAAAATCTTTCAGTTGAATCTGTGGAAAAGCTTCCTTGGCTGAAATTTTTCTGCCCCCCTGCTGTTTCTGTAGGGGAAATTTCCGTATTTCTCATTTAAAATTCTTCCATTAGGTTTTTATTGAGGACAGCAAAGGGTGTCTTTTCTGGTTCTATTTTCTGTCTTTGTTCGATGTTTCTGCGTTGTGCAGATGCTTCTGTATTACCCTGGTAAAGCTGTAAAGTAGCCAAGCTGGGCTGATCTTCACTGGAGGTGGAATAGTTTAAAGAAGGCATTGTGGTCTACTTTAGTTGTTTATACTTCAGAATAATTTAAGAGAAAGGTGCCTTTTTATTTACCAAGCATTTGCAAGTAAACCTTAAAAATGCATCACAGCAAATAGTAAATAATTTTCTTTACAATGCAGGGCCTTTTCTTTTTTTTTGTGAAAAGATGGGATTCTTGCCAGCCATCAGAGTTTTCAGAAGATTGCTCCTATTTTCTTCTTCTTATGTATCAAATAGTAAAACATAAAAAATTGTTGACAAGCTTTTTCATAAAAAAGATATCCAGGATTGACACCTTTTGCTAAAATACTATTTAACTTCTTTTCAGGTGGAAACTAATGGATATTAGAGGAGAACATTAGTAAATAATGCTGAAATGGAAGTTGCTTTTTTGTTTGTTTTTTTAAGAAAGAATCTCAAATGATTAATTGCTTCTGGAACATTAATCCAGTGCCTTTGGAGTTTTCCAAAGAGAGCAGTGGGACTCACTCTCAATACAGTTCCAATCTGCTATTGTGTCCGTGACTTACTACATGTATACATATATATATGTATAAAAAATATATATATTATATATATGTATATAGTATTTGAAATATTGAATAAAATGAAGTTTTGTAGTTCATAAAAGCTGTCTGGGTGCCTTCTGCAGGTAAAAAAGTGCAGTTATCAAGGAAATAGCAATTTTCTAGTTGGCTAAAAAAGGTGGTTGTGGTTGTGTATCACTTCTATGCATAGCAAGGTCTGAAGAATTTTTTTAAGAAAATTACAACTAAAGAAACCAAAAACTTAAAACTACTGGTCATCTATTCATTGAGCTGTGGTTGAAACTGAGAACAGGACAAAGAACTTTGCACTAAGAAGCACGGTCATGGCTTCAATGTACCTTACATCAACCAAACAGGAAATTCTGCAGAGAAAAAAGGGAAATATGAACTTGGATCCTGTTAATTAAGGTTTTGGCAAGCTGACCTTTTGGGCCTTTTTGAAAACTCCAGTGATGAATGCATCACGATTGGTGTTTGAATTTCTTGTGTCTCTTCTGACCATGGTGTGGGGGAAAGTTCCTTCTTGTGCTGTGTTTTCCATCAGGTGGAAGTCTCTGCTGGGAGGGAGATGGAGTGTTCCCTGAGAATATCTGAGGGTGTTTTTGGGAAGCAGCTCTTAGGAGGATGGGATAGAGACTGGTCAGAAAGGAGCCTTTGGCAGGAATGGAGACTGAGGAGGGGAAAACCAGCAATCTCTGGAAGTGTTCAAACAGGGAAACAAAGACGTATTTCAGGGATGCATAGGGATTTGTGAAATTAGGTTGTTAATGGATTGAGAACAAACCTGAGAAAAAGAAAAATAGAAACCACAATGGACCAGGGGAGTTCCTTGAAAGTTTTTTATTCATCTTGATTTTAGTTTTACTATTCACAAGTTCCATGTTCTATGTATTTTACTAATAACACGGAGCTCTGGAGTTTACAGTGCTTTTAGTGTTTAATGATGCTCGTTCTGAGGGAGGGAGCAGAGCCCCTCCATCACTCAGTGGCTCAGAGTCCCAGAGCAGGGGTGGTGAGGGTAAAATGTGAACCTTGAGGCAGCCCTGGGCCTGGGGGCTGGAAATGAACAAAATCCTGTGCCCTCTGAAGGCTGAGACAGAAGGTTTTATTTGTATTTTGAAGAGGCAGTAGCACTCTTCCCCACAAGTCAGGAAAAGAATTGCAGAGTGTGACATCCCTCTCTTCAAAGGGCTGTTCAGAAACTCAGCTGGTGGAGCTCCGTGTTGATCCAGGTGTGTTTGTAGCACCTGATATGGACGAATGTTACAGGAAACAAAAGAAATCCAAGTGATTCATTGAGTTCATCCCTTGGCTCTGATGCATGAGCTTTATATGAAGAAGAGAGGAAGTCTAAGAGCCCAAGAATCCAGTCAGATCACAAGAGAGGCAGAGATTAAACTGGGATTAAGAAGTTTGAGCAGGAGGAATGCAGAGATAAGCCACTGCACAGGTGAGCCACTCACGGAAACAGAATGTCTGGAGAATATGTGTTAAAATGAGTGTATTTACATAAAAGCATCATACAGAGGTTTCCAAAATACATATTAAAAAAAGGGGGAAAAGCTAGCAAGAACTTGCTTACAGTCTTTAAAGTTATTTACTTATTCTGAGATGATGAGGATAGGGAAAAGATTCAGTGGTTTTGTCACCTCCTATGAGGGAAGACTCCAGAAATCAGCTTGTTGAGACATTCCATTAGAAAGGTGCGGGATTTAAATCAAGTTAGAAAAAGACTTGCAACACAACTTCAGAATTAATCTCAGGGTGAAACTGCCCTGAGAATAAGGCAAATGAAAATGGGAGGCATTAGTGCCTGTTGAGATCGGGATGCCCTGGTTTTGAAAACATCTCAGTGGGTTAAAAGGAACTGGGAAATTGGTCAAGCACCAGATTTGGTCTGAGTGAACACTGCAGATAAAGTTCACCTGTCTGCCCTGTGAGAAGCAACAAAATGGGATCATGAGTGCAGAGTGAGGATGTGCTTGAGAGTAGTGTTAAGATGCCTGAGGCAGGGATGAAAAATCCACCTTTCCTCAGAGGAAAGCACCATCTGTGATAAAAGGGTCATTTTGAGGCTTTGGAGACTCGGTTTGTCGGAGACACTTGAGGGAACTGGGGCAGAGGAGAGGTTTTCTCCTGCATTAGCAGGACATGCAGGAGGTTATAGCTGTGATTAGGAAGAGGAGGAACAGAAAAAATGCTCTGGATTTTCCACAGTATTTTAGAATGCCCCTTCTGCAGGGAAGAATCCCCAAAAGATACTTAACAAACCAAACCTGGTGGGCTAAAAAGGAGGCATATTTCCCCTCCCAGAGTATGGAGATGGATGGCTGGATGGTAAGTGTGCTCTGGGCTGGTGGGATGGGGGAATTAGGGAAACCCGTGTTCATCCTAAACTGAATCCAGGGAGGATTAAACAGGTCTCACTTCTGGAGCTGCTGGGAATGAGGGAAAGAAAATGCCTGGTTTTGTCATGACATCTTTCAGACATTATTGTTCACAAATGGGAAAATTAGGTGACTGAAAGGGATGTGGAGGGGGAAGCAAGGAAGGAAAAACTGTGGAACCCACCAGGAAGGAGGCAGCCTGTGTTGAACTGCTTAGATGTGCTTTGCCCTTGGTGGGATTCAGTGACAGAGAGAAAGAAAATGGTTTCATATTCTAATTTTTAATCAAGCAAGTGATTGAAGAAGGCAAGAAGGAGAGAAGGACCTGCCATGGAAGGGCAAAGTGAGCACTGGGGAGATTGTTCAGAAACAGTTCCATTTCTCTTGCTTCACTGTAATTTTTTTCTGTGTAATAATTGTGTATGTAATCCAGTTGGTTCTAGTAAAACTCAGCTCTAGAATTAACAGATGTATTCTTGTGTCTTTTGGGTGTCTCATCATGGAAGGGTGAAAGCAAATCCACCTCTTAACTCCTGAGGTCCTGCCAGGCAATTTGTAATATGACAAATCCAAGCACTTACATATGAGTGAGATCTTGAGAAATCACTGGCTTGGACATATTAATCATACCAGCTAAAACTGGGAGGCCGCTGAGTGCGGGGTGACCATTTCCATTGTGGATAGTTTTAATGAACACGATTTTTTTAAGGCTTTTGTTAACCTGTTTTTTTGTTTAAAAAGTGAAAATGGGGAAACAAAAAAGGTTTTTGGAAAATTGAAATTTATAATTTTGACCAGTGACAGAAAGTATAATAAGGTTTGGCTTTGGTTTGGTTTTGTGGTGGTTTCATTTATATATTTCTGTGCAAATTATCAGCCGTTGAAATGATGAGAAATCAGAGAGGGAAAAGGAAAATCTTTTCTAGTTTTAGACCGGCAACACAAATGTAGAATTCGGTGCTTTGCTGGGCTTCTAGCTGCGTTTTAAGCGAAGAGAATTTTCCTAGTTTTTCAGGCTGAGTGAAGTTGGGAGCAATTTGCTGTATGATACGGAGTACAGTGAATCAGCATTCGCGATGGCAGCTATTTATAGTTACTCTATTTTTATTCAAAGCAAAACAATAGCACTGAATTTCAGGCAGTTGGACCAGACGCTCAGGAAGGTCTCTCTTGAAGCTGAGGGGGGAAAAAAAAAATCTCATCGTGCTGGATCTTGAGGGCTGAGCTCGTGAGCTCTGCCGGCATCTCCATTTCAGTGCCGTCCTCCGAAGGTGAAATCCGGGGCTGTGCTGGGGAGCTGCAGGAGCAGATGCCTCTAAAATGTGGTTTTTATCCACTGTTCAGAGGCTTATCAGCGTTCGCTGTATTTTATATTTGGAGAATACAGCAATGTAATTAATGCCTGTTAATTTTAACCATCTCTTCCAGGTTTTCTGTGGCTGTTCGTGTCCTGCTGCTGCTGCTGCTGCAGCCAACGTGGATCCGAATGCTGTGGCTACAAAGGCTTGTGACTGTCTCATGCTGGGTCCCTCAAATCCAAGAGCTACTTGGCAGTTTCCAAGGCAACCACCTGTGGAATAATTAAAAAGGATGAAGTGTTAGCGTGCCAGATATAAGGAATTCTTGCCTGGAGAGAGCGTTTCACTTTCATCCGTCTTGAAGAATCAAATGTGCTTCTGGCAGCAAAGTTAAGGTAGTACAATTAAAAAGTAATGGTTTATTTTCTGGAAGTTCGAGGTGGAGCAACAGACCTGATATGACTGTATACTATACAGAAATGACCATGGTTCCTTCTGGGTTAATATTTTGGGTAGATTTAAACAGAAAATGCATGAGAAAGGTGGTGATGGAAAGGCAGTGTGGGTGATCAGTATTTTGTATTAGCAAAACAGTTGCATGGACTGTTTTGCACTTTATGCCGTCTTCCCTCGGATGATTTTAAGCTGGGAAGGAATAAAATGGAGCATACATTAGTTGGAGCATAAATATAGGAAGTGCATCCTTCATGCCAAGTACACTGAGATTTCTTTGGCATTCAGTGAAGTGATAGATATAAAAGGAATCTAGGAGTGGGCTCACTGCAAAATGACAGTCGGAATCAAGGATTGATCTTTATCCCAGAGCTTAAAGGGTGGGCAGTGACTAAGTCCATGCTGAACCAAACTGATAATCAGGTTTAGCTGCTTCGGTGAAGCAGCAGCTAAAATCATTTTGAAGTCACATATTCCCAGATTCAGAGCTGAAATTGCATGTTGGAAAAAAGCAAATATTAAGCAAAGGAACCCTGTTGGAATAACAAAAAATGGCAAAACTGGTTCTGAAAGTTTGAAACGTCGCTTCAGAAGTTGGTGGCAAAGGTGTTAAACTTCAAATAACTGGAAAAGTTCTTCTCCAAGTATTATATGTTACAGGATGTATCTGCTCATTATATCTTCCTTCTCTGCCAGTCATTCAAATATAGTTGAATAGAAAAATATTACTCACTTCTGACAATGGAGTTAAATGGAGAAAAACCACATTCCCATTCTTCCCATAGTCCAAATAACTACTCAGTTAAGTAGTCTGGTTACCTTGCCTGATGCTCTTGTACAGTTAATTTTAAGTGTGATGCTTTTGGGTAATTTATTTTAAGGAAAAAAAAAAAAAGAGTTCTAAATTTTGAAGTAGAAATATTTGGGATGCCATCTGGGCTTTACATAATAAATTTTTCCTGCCAAAATGTTTGTGGGATTCTGTTGGGATGTGGATGGGATTTCACATTCCATCCCTTCCACAGCACAAGAGGATCATTGTTTTTTAGATATGGTGGGTCCAAGAAGAAGTAAGGATTGTGTGGTGGCAGCTCTGTGATCTAAGGGAATACAAATAGAATCTATCCAGTAATGACTCTCACCTTTTACAGATGTTACCTAATTTCAGCAGCAAGTACTTAAAGGTACCAGCTGAGTACAGCTGCGGTTTTCCACCCTAAATACTTGATTTCCTGTTCACTGGTTGGTTGCCACCACAACTGAAATGCCAGAATGGTTTTCTTTTTGAACTAATTCTTCAGCCTGTTAATTGCTTTCAGTATGGAGCTGAGGAAAGTGGGTTTTTCAGGCTGATGCTGTTGTCACATGTGGAAGGAGCGTGCTGGCAAAGTGTCTGCACCAAGCACAGTGAGGAGGATACGGAATTGAGACGCTCTGCAGGTAGAGTGAGGGTGGTTGGTATGTGTGGATCCAGATCCTTGATCTTTCCAAGCAGCATAAATAACTCTCAAAGATGGGATTGGATACTTGTGAAAGAGCACATGAGTGTATTTGTGGAAGCAAATAGCAATCAGGTACAGTAATGCAGGATTCCCAGGAGTGTACACGGAGGAGTTGCAGCTTGGGTGCTCCTACAAAACACACTAAACACATACAAATACCTGCATTTTTCTGTTTTACCTCAAGTGAGGGAGGTTTTTCTCATGAAGCTTACATGTCCGGGTGCTGCTGAAGCCTGTGGTGAAGAGCATGTAGGATGAACAGCTTCCTGAGAGTTCCTATTCCAGACCCCCTCCAAGGGGATGACTTGTCTCTAAGACGGTGCTTGTAGAAAGGAATCCATCTTTTCCATGGTTAGTTCAGCCTGGAGAGCTGATTTAGCCTGGGTGGCAAACCTTTCAGGAACTTCAAGTGTGTAATTAGATATATTTATATATAAAATTAACTCATCTGTGCTTGTTTCTCCATAGTCCATTCCTATTCCAGAGCTTCCAGAGCTGAGTGGAGTTGCACTTGATTACTGGTACAACCCACTTACTCATCCTCCTCTTCCCAGCTTGAACATTTGACCCTGTCAGGTTTGCAGCCTTCATCTGCAGGCCTGTGGTTCAGTATCAGGGGTAGTGAAGAGCCACATGAAGTTTAACATAGTTTGTAATAGAAACAAAAACATCCATGCTAGATTTAGGCATCTGGGCTGTGTGAGAGAAAATACAATGACTAGGCAGAATTGATTTCTGATGTTCTCTATATATAGGTTATGTTTTAATTTTTATTCCTGTGAAGTTTTACAGGACTTAAGGTTAGAGGTAGTGATTTGTTCAATAATTTTAATCTCCTAAAGTGATTCAGTACCTGTCGACATAGAAGTTGTTTCTGTAGCTTTGGCTAATTAGAATTAGTGCTGTATGCACCCAGAAAAGTAAAATTTTCTTTCTGATTCTCTTTATGTGGCAGAAGATTTGTTGTGCTCTATGTTGGAGTAACTTCGTGTCTTTTTGAGAGGAAAAAAATAGGAAATAATGATATGGTAATTCTTTCAAAGATTATTTTGACACAGTGGTTAATATTTTCCTATTTTTATACAACTGTGTATCAGAACAACTGTATTAAGAGTCAGTTACAGTGTGGTAGTCTAAAAGTGTCATTAAAATTCCCATTAATTTTGTTAAATGAATTAGGACTGTTTCGTAGAATAGGTAGGACTTTCATCTTGTTGCTTGGAAATCCAGGTGATTTTTCAGGTTGGGATTTTTCAAAGGGAGTTTTTTTTTCAAGCAAGAGGTGCTTAATGTAGGGGAAATTCAGGGAAAGAGCAATAAACTCCAGTCATCTTTGTGGAAAAGGGAACTCAAATAATGAATGGACCCTTTTGCCTAGGCTTGATTTTCCTTTGAGCAGGAGGGAACTGTTCTGCTGCACTTTGGTGGATGATGTTTTATGGGGGCCAAAGCTGCATTGCCACTTTAATGCAAACAGAATTATCTACAGGGTGACAGACCTTATGCTTAGGCACCAAATCCCTTTCTCCCCTCCAGCTGCTCCTGCCAGGCATTTTGGATTTGCTTTTCCAGCATAGTTCAGATGATTTTCCCTGAGAGACAGCAGAAAAAGTCCAGGATAGAATGAAAAGGTCTGACAGCTTGCAGAGAGGTAGTGAAGGTAAGAGGAGAAAAGCAGCTCTTGTCATACACTCACCTAGAGCAGCGATTTGTCTCCAGCAGTGGCCACAGGGGGGTTACTGAGGAGCACAGCAACAGGATGAGAAAGGATCCTCCTTCTGCACACCCTTCATTGTCCAGACATCTGTGGTGCATGGATTGGCTGAGCTGGATGGGGTTTTTTTTGCAGTGTTTACTCGTCTTTTGGAATTTGTTACTGAGAAGTACTGGGAAGCGTAAAGCTCTGTGGTTCCCCAGCTTATCTAACACGTCAGCCTCTACAGTGAGGAACCATATTCTTTGGTTAGCTTTCGAGCCTGAACTCCACTTAAAATCCACTTCCTGCACTGGAAAAGACTTAAGTAATTCATACATAACTATTTCCATTGCAACCATGATTTTCTAGAGCTCAGGCTGCTGCAAGTGTTGAGCCAGCTCAAAGCCTGCTGACCTGTACATGAGGTAGGGCCACTTGCCCCACCTCCAGTCATCCTGCTTCACACTTAGTTTTATTGAGATTCCCCATTAATTTCACTCCTGAATTTCATTTAGGTATTTTAATGTCCAGTGAGTAATCTGCACGCATTTCTTTTAGGTTTTTCCTATTTATTTACTGCCTTTGCTACTGTGAATAACTTTACTATCATCATCAGATGTTGTCGTCTCACTGTTGAGCCCTTTTCATGTCATTTATGAATTCATTGAACAGTGCTGGGAACAGATCCCAGCTCAGATCCCCGTGGAAAGAAGAGCTGAAATGGCACCAAGTCCTGCCAGAAGCAGAGTGGGTTTGCCCACTTTTGCACGTGGCACAGCTGAATTTGTGGTAAAACCACTGTGCTGTTTTGGTACACTTGTAGATGTAGAGTCACTGTAAAATACTTCGTAGGAACAGATAATCAGATGTAAGATATAATGTCATTCTTCATCACAGAATCATTAAGGTTGGAAAAGACCTCTAAGATCACCCAGTTCTACCCTCAGCCCAGCACCAACACCATGTTCACCACTAAACCATATCCTTAAGTGCCATATCCACACATTTTTTGACTCCACCACTTCCCTGGGTACCGTGTTCCAGTGCTGCCTTTTTCTGATTTCACCTTTGAAAGATAGGGTGGGCAAGGGATTCACCTTTTTGGATGACTGAGGATGATGTTTCATGTTTAAAAGGTCCACGCCTGCTTTGTTCACAGCATGTTTCATCTTCAGAGTTTTTAGTCTCAAAAGCAACTTGATTGGAACCTGCTGGTCTGTCACTCTCTGCATTGCCAGTAAATAGAAAATTATACTGAATAAGGAAATGAAGCAATAGAATAAATCTCCACAATCATAAATACATGGTTGTTTTAGATGATTAAGTGTAGGAAATTGCCTAAGCAGTAGCACTGTTACTTGCTGTTGTTTTCTAACATTAACATAGCAAACATCTAATGTAAAACTGGGCCAGATCTAAAGGACCTATAGCATAAAATAGTTTTTCCAGTGGTGTCCTGCATCTGTAGCTTAGGGAAGTGGAGAGTTGAGGACACGAATGTGCTGCACATGAGTGCACTGTCCCAGTGTCCCCCTGCTGCTTCCTCTTACCACCTCTGTTCCTTCCTAATTACTCCTGAAATTCTATTTGCTTTTTCACTGCTCATGTTATCAACCCCTGTGAAAACTGTATTTTCACAAAGCTATCTGCAGTGACTTCAAGGTCTCTCCTAATCAGGAAAAAAACTAATTTAGAACCCCTCATTTTCAGTGTGTAGTTGGCTGCTTTTTTCTATATACAGGGCCTTGGAATTAATCTACTTGAATTTCATCTTCTGTTTTCTCTCCCAGTCACGCTGTATAATAACTAGCTGGGAGAAAAGACTGAGGATAACTGCTTTGATGCACTTACTGCTTTTTCTGTAATAGACCTGTGACCTCACAGCGTGTCCTTTACAGCATAATTTATTGTTCAGTTAAATGAGAGAGGTCTAACTCTAGACCTGTACAGGAGTCTGATTTTATGTGTGTATATAAGGGTTTATGTTGTCTGCATGTAAAATAACTGTTGATTAATAAGACCTTCCTCCTTTCTGCTCTACAGCTGAGTTTTCTTCAAGAGCTTTTGGAGAAGTTGGTAATTTTTAGGGACTCCCAGTATCCACAGAGCTCCTTCAGAGCCCTCCTGTCTGTGACCTGCAAATCGCGGTCCATCAGTTGGTATTTTTAATAATTTGGTTTCCGTAGAAATCTGGCTGTGTCCACGTGCTCCTGGCTCTGTAATTCCTGGTAGGCTTTGGCAGTGAGCAATGCTCAGCTTCCCAGAGAGGATCCTCTTTCCTGGTCCTCTCTGCAGGCGGGCGCCAGAGCTGGAAGTTCCCTCAGTTGTTGCGTACTGAACAGTGAGTTCATTTGGGTTTTCGTGTGGCAAAGAAGTATTTCTGAGGTTTTTTCCCCCTCCCCACATCTTTGTCTTGTTAAGCCTTTTATCTTTTGTCACCTACTGGCCCAGCAGACTTTCTCATAAGCTTCACCCTTCTGGTGTATTTGATAAAATTTCCTCCTAACACATCAGTTCTCAGTGGGTTTTTTTTTCAGCTTAAAATTTTGCATTTAGTTTGTTAAAGTGTTTATTTTTTCCTGGAATGGCAGTATGACTTCTTTTGAAGGACATGCTTTTGAACACTTTCTTAAGATTGTTCTTTGTTTTGTTTTGGTTTTAAGTTGCACTTTATTCTTCCATATGCAGTATTGGGTCTTTAGCAAGCTGTCACCACCTTAATGCCTTCACCTTTTTCTGCCTGTTCATTTTAGTTTTCTTTAAAGCAGTTTCCTTGTTTCTTCATCATGGAATGCTTGAGCTTATTGAGAACCTGACTAAGGTCATCTGGTCCAACCCTCATGCTCAAGCGGGGAATTTTTTTTAGTTGAACAGCTAAAAATAGAGAAAACTACTGTTTCAAGTACTGAACTTGAGTGCTTTGTAATCAGTAATGCAGCCACTCTTCTGCAGTGAAGATCCTGTGCACAGGTCAGAACTGGGTCAAGTCTTGCCTCTGCTGTGGGCTTTCAGAGTTGTTTGAAGAAGTGCTAATTAATGGTGCGTTAAAAATGCGGTGTTTACATCCCAGTGACTATACATACAATTTACTCCAAAATCCTGTAGTTCGGCTACTTTAATTTCAAGAGGTGATGTTTGTTGCTGATAACTGTCAGGTACTCTCATGGGGCTGGGAAATTTCAGAACCACAGAATGGTTTTGGTTGGAAGGGACCTTGAAGATCATCCAGTTCCACCCCCTGACATAAGTGGAGACACCTTCCACTATCCCAGGTTGCTCCAGTTCGTGTCCAGCCTGGCTTTGGACAATTCCAGATGTGGGTCATTGTCTGGAACTGGGAAGTCTCCCAGTCCTGCTGGACTTGGTTTTGTGTCGTTTCTTTCTTAATGCGCTTTTGTTGGAAGGAAGAAGGTGTCAGCTTTGTGAGCTTCCGTACACTTTGAGATATTCCAGAGAGACAACGTGGCATTAAAAAATTTTTACCGGAAAATTTCTCCTTGTTGTGGCTCTCATCCCACTGGAATATTTCGAGGATGCTGCCCCAGCCGGTGAAGTGGAATGAGCAGTTTGGTTCATCCTTCTGTCAGCATCTCTGTGTGGTCAGATGAGCTGCTGTCTGCATTCCCTGGGCTGTAGGGAGGGATTTAGACACCCAAAATCCTCACGAACCCAGTGCTGCAGGCATTTGAAATTGAGTGAATTAAATCCACCCTGCTATTTCAGTGTTTTGAACTGGTAAATGTTTTCACTTTTAGAGAGTTTTTTCAGTCATGATGGTTAAGAAAGAGCAATTTGATGCTTGATTAAAAGCAAGGAGACGGCTTGCAAAGTCTCTTTGGGTGAAAAGAAGTTATAGTTCTGTGGGTGATCTAAAAGGATAAAATGAGAGTGGAATTTTAAATCACATATAAAGATGTTATAAAATAATGTTGATTGCAAGGAGCAGCTTGGTTTGACGTGGGTGCTTGATAGTTTCACCTGTTTTTCTTCATTCTTACATAAATAAGTGAAAAGTTTGCAACTTGCAGATGTACTCAGAGACTGCATTTCTAGCAGCATGTATTGGATTTCAGAGACGATTTACTGAAGCGCGGGGTGACAGGAAATGGGGGAATGGCTTCAAGCTGAAAGAGAGCAGGTTTAGATGGGATATTGGGAATAAATTCTTCCCTGTGAGGGCGGTGAGGCCCTGGCACAGGGTGCCCAGAGAAGCTGTGGCTGCCCCATCCCTGGAAGTGTCCAAGGCCAGGTTGGACAGGGCTTGGAGCAACCTGGGACAGTGGAAGGTGTCCCTGCCCATGGCAGAGGGTGGGACTGAATGGTCTTTAAGTTCCCTTCCAACCCAAACCATTCTGTGATTCTGTGAAATGAGGAAAACCCCCAGCATACCCAACAGAAGAAACTGAGTGAGATGAATCTGTCTTTAAAGGTTAGATTGAATTTGGGTGTTACCACTTTCTGTTCATTCTGTATGGTCAGTGGCAGCATCAGTTGAGCTGTTTTTGAGTTTCTAAGATGAGTTTGTGTCTGGGCTTTTTCACACACTACCAAGAAAAGGAAAACCCAGACCCAGCCCTGAAGTGGATCTTTTAGCATATTAGTTATTAGTGGTTGTTCATCCAAATAAAGGACTGATCTGACTCGCTGGAAATTTTGTGGTGCTTTACCCTTGATATTACGAGATCGCAGTGCTCAGGTTTGTGTGGGTGAGTGGGCAGTCCTGCCTCAGTGTGCAAATACAGACTCTTCAGCAGCCTCTGGGCTGAGGTTAATGAACTTTTTCTGTTCTCTTTTGTTCTGTCTGCAGCTTCCTCAGTTTTGGGCTCTGCAAGAATGCAGACTGGTCTAAAAACTATGTAGATTACATAACGTAAGGCTGGGGTTTCTTCCAGCTGGGTGGTAGCTGATCTCGGTTTCTGGCAGGTTTGAAAAGCTCTTCTGCCCACCAAACCTTAGAGCAGGTGTTTGCTTCGGCAGTGGCATTTGCTGATCTCGTTTTTAGGTTAATTTGGGGAAAGACAGTGTTTTCTGGAGGACTGAAGGATGCTGAGAGCTCGCTGTTTGTTCCCATCAAATAAGCGTGGATTGAATGCGAATATTCGGGGATGGTGTCAGGGCGGAGAGGATGAGGGGTGTTTTCAGTTAATGTCTGCCAAGAATTAAGGAAAATTAACACAAAATTTTTGTGGTTTGGGAGCATACTCACTGGAGGAGTTGTCTGCTTTGCAGATGGGGGCTGTACAGAGTACTTGGGATAACTGGTTTGAAACAAGGGTTTGTGTACGATTTGCAGGGGGATGTTTCACCTTTTTTGGATATAGTAATTTGTAGTTAGTTGCTGAGCACTTCTCAAGGGAAAGACCCCACAGTCCTTGCTCAGACAGAAATCTTACTGAAATCAGTGGGAAGATTTTGTTGGTATCAAGGCCTGAAAAAGCCTCTGCACTGCCTTAAGTGTGAGGCAGGACTCCTCAGCAATCAGTGAATAATCAGCTTGATGTTTATTCAGAGAGTTTGTTTCCTTCAAATTGTCTGTAGGTCCTAAGGTTATTTCAGGAATGATGTTTCTGGTGTTGTCTATTTTAGACACTTGATGTGGGATTTCAGACTCTGCTGAGGTGTTGGCAGTGGTACAACCTGTGGCTGATTTACGGTAACTCCTGCTCAGATTTGTAATGCAAATACCATCTCTTCTGCAGGTTTTCAGAGCTCTGGTTCCCCTGGAACTGAAGGTTTCACCTAACTAGCGTTGTGAAAGGTGGTATCCATGTAATCCCACTGGATTAAGATTAATCTCACCTGGGTGTCTGATTTTTAAAGTGAGATGAGATTTATCCAGAGTCTCCTAATTGCTGGAGTAATTCCAAACAGCAAGTAGTAAGATCTTATCTTCTTTTTATCATTGTGGTTCTAAAGAGGGAACTTAAGCTTCCTTCATAGTTGTTATTTCTTGGTGTTCTGCCATAAAAAGCAGAGAACCATCTAAAGATAATTGGGCAAAGAAAACTGGGTGCTGGATCTGGAGGGGTTTTTGTGTTGGTAAAAGAGGATGAGCATCCTAAAGACTTAAGTGAAACTCGCTTGAAAAAAAGAAACCCTTGATTTGGTATATAAGCAGTTTTTTATAATGATGCTGCTTCTCCTCCTTGAAGCTCTTCCAACTGAAATACACACTGCCATATGCTGCTGGAATACCAGCACACGAACTGGATTAAAATACAAATGAGCAGAACTGCAGTTTGAGGCTTTGAGGCAGAGGGATCCAAAATGGTTCCCTTTTTCGCTCTACTGAACACCTAAAGTTAGTTTTACAACATGCCTGTGCAAAACATTTTGGAGGCTTTGGGTCTGAAATGAGGATGAAGAAGTTGAGAGAGAGAGAAAAGAAATTTTTCCAATTTTCTTCTCCTAATGTAGGGGCAGGCACAGGTGACGTGGTGCCAGTGTTCCACCTATAGCAAATAAAGAGATAAGGGAAATTTTGTGAGCAGATCAAGAAGCTTGGATACTTCGTTGGACATCCAGCTGTCCTGCTCCATGGGACTAATCCAGATATTTGGTAGTTTTCAGAACTGTAGCCATAGTTTCACACTCATCTCTACTGCTGCTCTTTACTTAGAATAGCTTTAAGACACCAGTATTTAAGTGTTAGCTAGGATTTGGACTTTCTAATGTGTGTGTTAATGTTTTAAAAGCTACTTTTGTATATTAGGAGAATTTGTGGACCATGTAGAACAGGCTTTGTAATTGGGAACAGATAGTTTAGATGCCTCATTTTTAATGTTTTACATAGATATTTGCTGAGGAGAAATGCAAAGTTTCCCAGCTACTCCCCTCCTGAAAGTTGTTTTGAGCCAGAGTAATGATGAATAATAATGAGCAATAAATTAGCAGAGCTGTATGTTGCTGTCATTGATGGGGAAGTGCTCCTGCTGATTTTATTCCAAATGCTGATCCCATAGTGGTTGATGCCGTGATATTGGGAGGAAACATCTTAGTTTAATTCATGTGTTTTATGGAAGCCATAGATACTTATTTTAATAAAAACATCAGGTACTTGTAATCAGAAAAAGGCTGGAAAACTGTGATGCAAACCAGTTCTTTTTTCTTTTTCTTTTTCTTTTTCTTTTTCTTTTTCTTTTTCTTTTTCTTTTTCTTTTTCTTTTTCTTTTTCTTTTTCTTTTTCTTTTTCTTTTTCTTTTTCTTTTTCTTTTTCTTTCTTTTTCTTTTTCTTTTTCTTTTTCTTTTTCTTTTTCTTTTTCTTTTTCTTTTTCTTTTTCTTTTTCTTTTTCTTTTTCTTTTTCTTTTTCTTTTTCTTTTTCTTTTTCTTTTCCTTTTCCTTTTCCTTTTTCTTCTTCTTTTTCGTTTTTTCTTCTTATTTTTGGTTTTTTCTTCTTACTTTTGGTTTTTTCTTCTTACTTTTGTTTTTTTCTCCTTCTTTCTTCTGTTTCTTTCTCTGAATAAAGAAGACCTGACAGGAATGCATGGAAATTACCAACAACATTCCTCACCAAGCATTCAGGAACAATTGGGCTACTAGTATTTCAATAATTTATAATTAATGAGACTTTATAAATAACACTTTGAGTTCTTTTTACGTGCCTGCTGGGTTTTTTTTTGGGAGGGGGAGGAATGTCAGACAAATTTCTGGCGTTTCTGTGCTACCTTGGAGACTAGAAAACGTTTCATTATTGGCATCTGAGATTCTTACGTAACTTGGTAATTCTCGGAACAAGAATTTTAAGAAAAATGCTGAGCAGTTCGAATCTCATCGTAAAATTAGATTTAAAACCACTGTGCTAAATACTTCTGTGATAAATTCCCCAGAAATACGAGCATTCCAAACTCCTGGAATAGATTAATTTTACTAGAATTGCGTCCTTCAGGAGTTAAAACTCCAAATCCCATGGAGTGACTGGCACACTGGCAGTTATTACATAAACCCGGTGTGTTTGCTTTTGCAGAATATTAGATTGGGGTACGATGGAGGTGTGAGGGGCAGGTGAGGAGCTGCTGCCTCGAGGCAGCAGGAGCAGAGCTGGTGCTTGTTGAGGATGTGGTTGGTTTGTGCAGCCCCCAGCACAGGGCGCTGTGAAGGAGGTTGCCCTGATCTCTTACTGCTGTCAAGAGGTTTTTTATTTGTTTTCTCCAAGTTCAAGGTCTGCAATTCTAGTGGGACAAGCCAGGAAAGGACTTGCCCTGCTTTTTTCGTGTAAAACAGTGTGGCTTATCTTACCCACTCTCTTCAGAACTTTTATTATATTCCATAGAGAGGGCTTGATTGAGTTTTTTTTCAGTATAAAGTGAAAATAGTGGCTTGTTAGTGTTACCTGCTGTGTGAATTTCCTGATTCTTAAGTGGATTAGAAATTGCCGTATTCCATTACCTTTTTGAGGGCACAGATAGTCTGACACAGGAATCCACTGATTTGGAATGACTCAGAACTAAAAATGAGTCAGTTATGCCTTACTCGGTTTAATTTAATTTTTTTTTTAAGTACAGATTTAGAAGTAAGCAAGAGTGCAGAATCTATATACTGTATACTTTTGTGTCAGGAAACCATCCTCCTTCCTTAGATTATTTCTTTTTGTGTTTTTCATTTCTCAGGGTTCATTTGTGGTGTTGGCCAGTTTGTTCTCTTTGTTCCCCTTTCCCCTCAGAATGCAGGGTGTTGGTAGAACAAGTACATCTAAAAGTCTTATCTTTCCCTGCATTACTGAGCTGGGTGTGCTGTGCACTTTGGGGCCTCCAAGTACTATCTAAATTTTAGTCAAAAATTCAGGTTCAGGAGTTGGAGAAGGGGTGGCAATAAAATGTGTTGGGACGATAGAAGGGCTGGAAAGAGGGAGCTGTGTCATGCAAGCAGCAAGCATGTCTTTAGTCACTTCTGTTAAGTGCTTTTCTGGCTAAACTAGAGTCCTCTTGCATAAATTCTCATCATATTCTAATAATACACAATCAGAGTTACCATTTACTTCTCCTCTAAATTAAGGTCTTATATTCTCCTTCTTTTCTCTCTTTGTTCTCCATGTTACTTCTTGAAGTAGTGACATGCAAGAAAAATAGTAAATCAGGTATTTTCCGTGCCTGTATTTTTGCAGATAAGTTTACCAAGGAGAAAACCATCTATAAAATGCTTCTTTCAAGGCAAAGGAACGCAGTTGGTCTTGAGACAGCATAAAGCAGTAGTCATTACATAGCAGTAACAGTGAAATTAAACATGAAAATTAATTTCGGTACTAACTTTAGGATTTCATATCCAGCTTTTAATCAAAGGCAGGCAGCGTTAGGATAAGGGGAGTGGATTGAAGCTGAAAGACAGCAGATTTGGATTGGATATTAGGCAGAAATTCTTGGCTATGAGGGTTGGAAGGCACTGGCACAGGTTGCCCAGAGAATCTGCGGCTGCCTCACCCCTGGAATTTTTCAAGACCATGTTGGATGGGGCTTGGAGTAACCTGGGATAGTGGGAGGTGTCCCTGCCCATGGCAGGGGGGGTGGAACTGGATTGTCTTTAAGGTCCCTTACATCCCAAATTATTCTGTGATTCCATGGCATTTTTAGATTTATGTCTCCGTATCAAGCCTGTCTGGTTTTCTGGGAAAATGATAAGATTTTTTCCTCGGAAGTGCATCTTGGAGTGCTGTTAAAAGCTCTGCCATCCTAAAACACCAAGTAATGGCAAATATTTAGCATTGCTGTTGCTAAAAAGTGACGAGTTACTTCAGCTATCGAGCTTGTTTGCCTTCCAGCTGTAATATCTTGCCGTGCCTCTCTCTGCGAGGATGGCAGGGCTGTTTGTTATTTGTCATATCCACAAAGTACCTATGAAAACAAGGTCAGGGACTCATCTCCCTAACGAAGGAGGCGTTTGGCCTGGCGTCACGGAGTCTGTGTCCCAGCCAGCCCTGCTGTTCTCCGAGCTCTTCCCTGAACACTTGCCAGTCCTTTGGCGTCTCCTCAGCGTGGGTATCAGAACTGGACGTGCAGTTCCAGCCTAGAACTCAGCCTGATTTGTTGCACGAACGCTGAGCTGATGTCATCAGCCAAGCCCTTAATGTGGCTTTGCCCTGCACTGGCCGTCCCTACCGGGGTG